>PVIJ01011737.1:0-26704 GCA_004024925.1 Scalopus aquaticus
AATCTCTTCTTGCCTGTAGTGTTTCTTCAGAGAAATCTGATGTCAGCCTGATTGGCTTTCCTTTATAGGTTATTTGTTTCTTTGTCCTCATCATTTTCAATATATTTTCCTTGTCTTGAATTCTCGATAGTTTTACTATCATATGTCTTGCAGTTTTTCTTTTTTCGTTGTAATAATATGGAGATCGTCTGGCTTGCTGTATGTCAATTTTTGTTTCCTTTTTCATGTTTGGGAAGTTCTCTTCAATTATCTCATTGAGAAGATTCTCTGTTCCTTTGTCTCTCTCTTCTCCTTCTGGGATTCCTATGATTCTGACGTTCCCTTTTTTCATGATGTCAGATAGTTCTCTAAGCTTTTCCTCATTCTTTTTCCTTTGTTTTTCTCTTTCTTTTTCTGCCTTGATTCTGTTAGTATCATTATCTTCCAGAGTGCTTATTCTTCCCTGCATATCTTTTAATTCACTTTTTTGGCTTTCTCTGGATCAAAGCCATAATAATTAAGACAGCATGGTACTAGAACAAAAACATACAGAAAGACCAATGGAACCGAATAGAATACCCAGAATTAAAGCCACATATCTATGAACAACTAATCTTTGACAAAGGATCAAAGAAAATGCAGTGGAACAAGGACAGTCTATTCAATAAACAGTGCTGGGAAAACTGGACAGTCACATGCAAAAAAATGAAGCTAGACTACTACCTCACACCCTGCACAAAAGTCAACTCAAAATGGATAAAAGACCTGGATGTAAGACCTGAAACCATAAAATGTATAGAAGGAAATACAGGCAAAACTCTACATGACATACATCTCAGCAAAATCTTGAAAGACACATCCCTCAAAGCGAAGGAAGTGAAAGACAATATAAACACATGGGATTATATCAAAATAAAAAGCTTTTGTACAGAAAAGAGACATTAACCAAAACTAATAGATGCCTACCAACTGGGAAAAGATCTTTGCACACAATACATCTGATAAAGGAATGATAACAAAAATTTACAAGGAACTCACACAACTCAACAAAAGCAAAGCCAATAACCCAGTCAAAAAATGGGCAGAAGAGCTCAAAAGGCACTTCTCCAAAGAAGAAAAGCAAATGGCTAACAGATAGATGAAAAAATGCTCAACATCACTTATAATCAAGGAAATGCAAATCTAAACCACTATGAGATACCACCTCACACCTGTGAGGATGGCACACATTAAAAATACAAGCAACAACAAATGCTGGAAAGGATGTGGAGAAAAAGGAACTCTTCTACACTGCTGGTGGGAATGTGAACTGGTCTAAATACTATGGAAAGCTGTATGGCGATTCCTCAAACTGCTAAACAAGGAGCTTCCATATGACCCAGCAATACCACTTTTGGGAATTTACCCAAAGGACTCAAAAACACTAATCCGAAAGGATACATGCACCCGTATGTTTATTGCGGCACTTTTCACAATAGCAAAGGTATGGAATCAACCCAGATGTCCAAAAATAGATGATTGGATCGAGAATATGTGGTACATATACACAATGGAATACTATTCAGCATGGAAAGAAGATAAGCACATGCAATTTGCAGCGACATGCATGGAATTAGAGGGGATCATACTCAGTGAAATAAGCCAGAAAGAAAGAGAAAAATATCGAATGGTTTCACTTGTAACAGGACTATAGGGATGCCGGATGGGAGAGAGACAATCATTGGGGGGGTTGGGGGGGAAGGAGGGGGGGAGGAAGGGGAGGAACAGGGCACAAAATGGAATAGAAAAGAACACAAGGGACCATGGAGATGGATCATGGGTGAATTGGTGGTGGCTACCCAAGCGGAATCTAAAATGTAAAAGACTTAAATAACAATAAAAATATATATTAAAAAAATTCAAGCAGAAATAAATGAAATAGAAGTAAAAAAGACAATCCCAAACATCAACAAAACCAAAACTTTGTTCTTCGAAAAAGTAAACAAAAAACACAAACCTCTAGCCAGAAGGAAAAAAATGGAGAAAACTTAAATAAATATGTTCATAAACAAAAGAGGAGGAATTACAATAGACACAGCAGAAATCTAGAGGATAAGCAGAGATTACTATGAACATTGATGTGCAAACAAATTCCACAATGTAGTTGATATGGCCAAATTCTTAAAACTAAATAGCCATCCAAAACTGAATAAAGAAGAGACCGCAAACCTAAAGAAACTAATTACAAGTAATGAAATGGAAACAGTAATCATATCTCTCCCCCAAAACAAAAGCCAGATCCAGATGGTTTCAAAAGTGAGTTGTAACAAACCTTCAAAGACGAACTCTGCCTATCCTAGAAAAACTCCTCCAGAAAAATTGAGAAGGAATTAATACTACCAAGTACATTTTACCAAGCCAACATTACACTGATACCAAAAGCAAATACAACATACAAAAAGAAAGCTACAGACCAATCTCCCTAATGAATACAGATGCAAAAATATCCAATAAAATCCTAGCAAACTGAATCCAACAATGCATCAAAAGAATAACATGTTATGACCAAGTGGGGCTTATACCAGGGGCACAAAGATGGTTCAACATCAGATAATCAATTAATGAAATTCACCACATCAACAAAAAGAAAACAAAAGCCATATGACCATATCGATAGATGCTGAGAAAGCATTTAATAAAGCCCTATATTCATATATGATGAAGGCTTTAGAAATTCTTGGAATAGAAGGAAATACCTCAACTTATAAAAGCCGTATGTGACAAACCTACAGCCAATATAATTCTTAATGGTTAGAAACTAAAAGCCTTCTCTTTAAGATCTGGAAAAAGACAAGTGTGTCCACTCTCACCACTGCTTTTCAGTATGATACTGGAAGTCCTACTTAGAGCAATTAGGCACTTAACAAAACTGATAAGGCATTGATACCAAAGATCTACAAAGAGCTTACACAACTCAACAAAAACAAAATAAAAAATCCTGTCAAAAAATTGGCAGAAGCCATTCATAGCAACATGGATGGAGCTGGAAAGGATTATGCTCAGTGAAATAAGCCAGAAGGAAAAAGAAAAATATTGGATGATTTTACTTATAGGAGGTATAGAGGGAAACCAAACAAGAGGTAGACAAATAAAAAAGAGACAGAGACAAAACTAGCATGCAAACTGTAAATCGAAGACATACAGCAGGAAAGGGGAGGGAAAAGGATCAAAACTGGGCTGGGAAAAGCCCAAGAGACTATGGTGATGGTTCATGGGTGACTTAATGGTGGGAATTTTATGGGATTACAAACATTATAACCAAACATTATAAAAAATGAACAACGAAGTAAAATATTTATATTTATAAATAAATATATTTAATAAAAAAGCAACAGTAATGAAATAAATATAAGAAAACAATCCAAAAGATCACTGAAACCAAAAGCGTTTTTCTCAAAAAAAATAGACAATACTTTAGCTAGGTTTACAAAAAAATGGAAAAAATAATCAAATAAATAGGATCAAAAATAAAAATAGAGAAATTACGACACAGCAGAAATACAGAGAAAATTAGAGATTACTGTGAACACTCACATGCAAAGAAGTTCAACAATCTAGATGTGATGGAAAAATTCTTAGAACTATGTAATCACCCAAAGTCAAACAAAGAAGAAATAGAAAACTTATATCAACTGCAAGCAGAGAAATTGAAACTGTAATCAAAACCCTCCCCCAAAACAAAAGCGCAGGACCATATGGTTTCACAAGCAAATTCACAAGATTCAAAGATGAACTATTGTCTATCCTATAAAAAATTTCAAAAAAAATTGAGAAAGAAGGAATTCAACCAAATACATTTTATGAGGCCAACATTACACTAATAACAAAGCCAAACAAAGAAAACACACACACACACACACACACACACAAACTACACACCAATCCCCCAATGAATACAGATGCAAAAATCATCAATAAAATATTAGCAAACTGAATACAATACAGCAAAAGGATTATACACCACAACCAAGTGGGATTTATTCCAGGATATAAGGATGTTTCCATATCTAAAAATCAATGTAATTTACCATATTAACAAAAAGTAAAAAGAAAAACCATATGGTCGTATGAATAGGTGTTGTAAAGCATTTGATAAAGTCCAAAATCCCAAAGCTCTCTATACCTTGTTCTGGTGACTAAGAGGGCAGGAGTGGTTTTGAATGCAGAGGCTGAATTTTTGAGACCTCACCTCTCCAGGGAACAATGGCTCAGGGTCTTCTTCCATTGGCCAGGAGGGCAGAGGGTTGCTGAAGATTCCTGGGAGTAGCTGAATGTCCCTGATGTTGTACAAAGCACTGAGAAGGCCAGGCTGTGGCCTGGTCTGTTGGGAGCTGCCTGCAGGCTGAGTGGGATGTATTTCCTATTGCAGCTGGTAAGCCCATGGTGAACAGCTAGGCTCTCAAGCTTGAAACTCAGGGCTCTGTTGTTCCAAAAGACCTGATGCTCTTTGCCGGAGTGAGGGTGCTCACCTGGTGGTAGCTGAGAGTCCCTGATGCATGGCACAGCACTGCAAGGTCCAGAGTGGGCCCCGTCTTCTATGAGGTACCAGCAAGTTGAGTAGGATGTACTTCACAGTGTGGCTGGGGACAGCAGTGAATAGCTAGGTCTTGCAGGATTGAGCTCAGGCTTCTGTCTACTTCCATGGAACTGGGAGCCATGGCTTGGATAAGGGTTGCTCATCTGCTGGTAGCTCAGTTTCCCCAATGCAGGGCATGGCACTGCAAGACTTCATCTCCGTCCTGCTCCTCTGGGTGGTGGTGGCAGGCTGATGTGATGCAATTCCTGGTGTGGCTCAGGGCTCTGTCTGCTCCCACAGAGCAGGCAGTCAGTGCTACAGTCAGGGGTGCTCACCTGGGGTAGTCAAGAGTCCCTGATACAGGGCATGACACTGCAAAGCCCAGGCTGGGTCCCCGTTCACTGGGAAGTACTTTCAGGCTGAATCAGATGCACTTCTGTGTTGAACTGCTAAGTCCTTCTAAGTTGTGGCTGAGGGAAGAAGAAAGAATGAAAAAGGAAGAAAAGGAAATCAAAGAAGAAACAAATAAGAAAAGAAAGAAAGAAAAAGAAAAAGGAGAGAAGAAAGAGAGAAGCAGGAAAAAGCAAAGGGAAGAAGAAAATAAAAGGAATTGTGGCTTAAGGGCCTGCTGGCTCTCAAGAAGGTGTGGCTGGTGTTTTGGCCTGATCTGCTGTGGGGCACCAGAAGGCTGAGTGGGATGCCCTTCCTGGGGTCCATGTTGAACTGCTTGCTCCTTCAAAGTTGTAGCTCAAGAAAAGAAAAAACAAAGAAAGATTTACCTTAGGGCTCTTTCTTCTGAGTATCTGGCAGCTAATGTTGTGGCCCCATCTGCTGTGAGGTGCTGGAAAAATGAGTGGGATGCACTTTCATGTTGAACTACTATATCCTATCTATTCCACCATGTTGTGGGTGGAGTCTCTTGGGAGACTTGATTATTTTTTCAGTTTCCCTCCCTGTGATTGATTTGTTTAGGTTTCTATTTCTTCCCTGTTCACTCTTTGATAGTTGTATAATTCTAAGAATCTGTCCATTTCATCTAGGCCACTGAATCTGTTTGCATGTAAGTATTTGTTGTAATCTCTTATTATCCTCTACATTTCTGTAGTCTTTTGTAGCTTCGCCTGTTTTGTTTTTCATATTATTTATTTGAATTTCCTGTCTCTTTTTTCTTTAGTGAGCCTTGCCAAATATCTTTTTTTCTTAATTTTTTCCATAGACTAGCTTTTGATTCATTCATATTTTGGACTGTTTTTGATTTCCATTTCATTTATTTCTGCTCTAATTTATATTATTTTCTTCCTTCTACTGGCTTTTGGATTTCTTCTACTTTTTAAACATTTTCTACACATTTATTAGTAAATCATAAGTCAAAGATACTCAGGACCTACTTACCATACATACATCAGCAATCATACTTGCTATGAATGAATTACAATTTATTAGTCCTAAGAAAAAAATGACTCTTCAAAATCAGTTGGTTGTTAAGTTCCCTGTAAAACAGAAGGTTTATAGAAAATTTCTTTCTCATGAATAGAAAATTACCATGTTTTGGTCCAGGATATGTTGGGGCATTTTTTCTTTCTTTCTTAGATGACAGGTAGATGGATGTAGTTGAAACTTTGAACAAGTATACTTTCCCCAAATGTGTGACACAAATGCAGACGTGAGTAACAGAAGACTAATAACAAATACTGGAGCGCAGCTAACTTTGAGTTCACTTGTAGCTTCTGTGTAGAATTGGCACAGTCCCCTAGTGTCTCCTAAGGTCTGTGCTCCTTTTTCTGCACTTGGGATTTTTCCTTACCAGACCATGGGCCCTGTGGCTTAGACAGCCACTGCTTTGATGGAAGAGTGTCCTGAGGAGCCAACATTAGTGTCACTAGGGGTTGGACTAGATATGCTGGAGTCTGTGGGGTGACAGAAGGTTGCAGTGGCCAGCCAGAAAATGATGCAGCCTTCAATGTATCAGTGACTGGAGAAACTCTGCTCTTTTTCTGGTTTCTTGAGATGAGAGATAAGGTTGTTTATTTGTGTTCTATCTAATTCCTTAATGTGGGTCTGTATAATATAATTCCTTGCTATATAATTCCTTGTTAGAACTGCTTTTCCTTGTCCTGTATGTTCTGAGAGTTTGTTTCCTTGTTATCATTTGTTTTAAGGAAATTTTTGATTTCGTCTTTGATTGTCTCATTAACCCAGAGGTCCTTTAGAAGTGTATTGTTTAGTCTATATGTATTAGAGTGTTTCATTATTTTCTTTTTGCAGTTGATTTCTGGTTCAGCACATTCAAGGTCAGACAAGATCTTGGTATAATTTCAATCTTCATAAAATTTTTTTTAAAGATTTATTTATTTATACATACAAGCTGGGATATAGGCCAGAGGCGTGGGGCGGCGAGAGGACTCACCAGAGACAGAGTGGGGAGCAGAACAGGCAGATCAGAAATACACTGCTGAGGGGAGCAGCGGGCGAGGCAGGAGAGGTCTGCTGTGCCATGTGGGATTCTTCCTGGCTGGGCGTCAAACTCGCTGCGGACAGCTCCACAGCACAGCGCTCAACTGCTGCACCACCAGGGAGGCCCAATCTTCATAATTTTTTTAAATTGTTATTTATGTCTTTTACATTTTGTATTCCCCTTGGGTAGCCCACCACCAATTCACCTGTGATCCATCTCCATGGTCCCCTGTATTCTCTCTTCCATTTTGTGCCCTTATCCTCCCCTCCCCCCAACCCCCCACACCGCTGAGTGTCTCTCTCCCACCCGGCCTCCCTATAGTCCTGTTATAAGTGAAACCATTCGATATTTTTCTTTTTCTTTCTGGCTTATTTCACTGAGTATGATTCCCTCTAATTCCATCCATGTCGCTGCAGATTTCATGTGTTTATCTTCTTTGAATGCTGAATAGTATTGTGTATATGTACCACATCTTCTGGATCCAATCATCTATTTTTGGACATCTGGGTTGCTTCCATACCTTTGCTATTGTGAACAGTGCCGCAATGAACATACAGGTGCATGTATCCTTTCGGATTAGTGTTTTTGTGTCCTTTGGGTAAATTCCCAAAAGTGGTATTACTGGGTCATATGGGAGCTCCATGTTTAGCAGTTTGAGGAATCGCCATACAGCTTTCCATAGTGTTTGGACCAGTTCACATTCCCACCAGCAGTGTAGAAGAGTTCCTTTTTCTCCACATCCTTTCCAGCATTTGTTTTTGCCTGTATTTTTTTTAAAGATTTATTTATTTATACATATAAGCTGGGGTACAAGCCAGAGGTGTGGGGCGGCGAGAGGGTTCACCAGAGACAGAGTGGGGAGCAGAACAGGCAGATCAGAAATACACTGCTGAGGGGAGCAGCGGGTGAGGCGGGAGAGGTCTGCCCCACCATGTGGGATTCTCCCTGGCTGGGCATCGAACTCGCTGCCAACAGCTCCACAGCGCAGCGCTCAACCGCTGTGTCACCAGGGAGACCCTGTTGCCTGTATTTTTAACGTGTGCCATCCTCTCAGGTGTGAGGTGGTATCTCATAGTGGTTTTTATTTGCATTTCCTTGATTATAAGTGCCAATCTTCATAAAATTTTTGATGCTGGCCATGTGACTCAGTCACAAGGTCATGTGCTCTTGAGAAAAATGTGTATTAGAATTTTTTGTGAGTACAATGCCCTGTAAATGTCTGTTAAACTCATGCAATCTAGTTCTTTTCTTAGGGCAATTGTATCCTTATTTATTCTCTGTCTGGTTGATCTGTGTACTTCTGCGAGTGGAGTGTTGTAATCTCCAATCACATAGATTTTCTCCAATATCTGTTCTCAGATTTGATAGTGCTTGTCTGATGTGTATTGGTACTCATTTATTAGATGAACACATACATTAATGAGTGTTATGTTTTCCTGTTGTATTATTCCCTTAATCATATAGTGTTTATCCCAGTATCTTTTTATCTTTTTTAGCTGAAAGTCTATTTTATCTGCCATCCTTTGGGTACCATTTGCTTGCAGAGTTGTTTTCCATCCCTTTACTTTCCCTGAATGTGCAACACAAATGCATTTATCCCTGGAACTTAGGTGTGTGTCCCATAGGCGGCAACAGGTTGGACTGAGTTTCCAACTAACAGCTGTGTCTTTTTATTGGTGAGTTCAGTCCTCTGATGTTTAGAGTGATTATTGATACATGGAAGTCAGTTACTGCCATTTTGTTCGTATTTTTGTAGTTCTATTCAATTTCTTTTTCAGTCCTTTGTGTTCATTCCTCTCTTTGGTTCAAATCGTGAAGCTCCTTTTAATGTTTCTTGGAGGAAGGGTTTAGTGAATGCAAACTACCTATTATTTTTTTGAGAAAGTTCTTATTTTTCTTTCATACAGAAAGTAGAGCTTTGCATGATAAAGTATTTTTGGCTAGCATTTTTTGTCTTATAGTATTTTTAATATGTCGGTCCATTCTCTACTTGCCATAGTGTTTCTTCAGGGAAATACGATATTAGCCTAATTGATGTTCCTTTATAGGTTATCTGTTTCTTCCCTCTCCTCAGCATCAGTTCGTTTTATCCTGGACACTCAGAAGGTTTACTACTGTATGTTTTGCTGTAGTTCTCCTTTTATTTCGGTAACTTGGTGTTTTTTTTCCCTCTATGTATTTTACATTCATCTTCAAGTTTGGGAAGTTTTTCTTCCATTATTTCTTTAAATATTTTTTTCACCTCCCTTTTTTCTCTTTTCTCCCTCTGAGATTCCTATGATTCTTATATGTCCTTCCTCATGGTGTCAGATATTTCTTTAAGTGTTTCTTCATTTTTTTCCTTTGTATCTTTTTTTTTCTGTCTTGTTTATTCCTTCATTTTTATCTTAAGATTACTGATTTGTTTTTCCACTTGGTTTATTCCATTTCTGTAACCTTCTCTTGATTTATTTAAGCCTCTTCTATTGATCGTTTTACATATTGCAATTCTGTTATTTTCTCCCTCAAGGTTTCTTTTTTGAAGTTTCCATTTTAATCTTCTGTTCACTGACTGTCTCATGGTATCATTTCCTTTTCTGTATTTTCTTGTATATTTTTGATCTGTTTTTCTGAGTTTTCTTTGTATTGTTCCAATTCTTTAATTTTTTTAATCACAGCAGTTTTGAATTCTATGTCTGATAGGTAAAAAAGATCTGCCATGCCTTTGTGATTTGGTTCTGGGGTTTCGTTTTCCTTCTGTGGTTTGTTATTTTCCTGAATACTTGCTTGGCAAATTGCCATTTTCTTTCTCCTCATTGTTTGTTTTGCTGTAGTTGGAAGCTTTTGTTGTGTGAGGGTTCTTCTCCCTGCTGTTTTGGTCATTTACCTGATGGTGGGTCTATCTACTGGAGTCTTGTGCAACCTGTGGTGGTGTTAGGGTTTCTGCTGGAACACTTTTGGGCCTGCTTCTGGAGGTTGGGAGGGCTGGGAGTGTGCTGGATAGAGCGATTGAGTTACTGTGACCTAACTCCATATGGAAAGATTTACCCCAGATCTGTTTTTGGTGCTTGGGAGAGCTAGGATCTGGGTGGGCAAAGGGCTGAGTTTCCGGTATTTCACTCTGCCTGGAGCTGTGGTTCCAGGTCTGTTTCCAGTGACTGAGAGAGCTGGGAGTAACCTGGGTGAGGGACTTATTTTTTGGAATCTCTCTTCCTGGGAGCAGCGGGTCCAGTCCTGTTTTTGGTGACAGGCAAAGCTGGGAGCAAGCTGGGTGACTGGTTCATTTGACTTTCACAGCTAGTTTCAGAAAGTTCTCTCAATCCTGTATTTTCCCTCCCAAAACAATAATTTACACTTAGCAGTGCACTAATTAAAAATGTGTGAATAAGTCATAAAAGACAGAACAAAGTCACTGGATAAGATACATATTTTGAAGAAATAGAGTATGAAAAATTTAAATAAAATACAATCTTTGTAATATTTAAATTATTGATTTGGTACCAATTTCATATTTACCAGACAAAAACTTAGTCATTAAAAAAATGGTGCTCTTCCCTGACTGGATATCAGCCAGCCAATGTTTATGGGGAACTTCAACTGAAGGGGATAATGTTGGCACAGTATGATTGGGATAATAATATACCTTTAGCTGTGTGGTTTGAGGGATGTTACAGGATTATCTCAGTTTTAACTTCCCTCTTTCCTCCCTCTTTTTCCTCTAGCTATATGGCTTCTCTCTCCTCATTCATTCCCTTACTTCTCATATACCAGAGCAATATAGGTAAAGTCCCTGTCTTTTTGGAACTTTCCTTATAGTGAGTGAGAAAGCAAATTGTCAAAAAATAAATTACATGGTTACAGAGAGCAATTGGTGCTCTGATGAAAGTGGGATATAGGGAGAGCAATGGAGACTCCTTTAGGGAAGGTGGTTAATGAGATCATATCAGTAGAATGTCCTGAAAGATTTCAAGATTAGCCAGGACTCCTCCCTGATTAGACACATTGGTAATGTGACTAGATGCCTAGTTGATCTACATGAGGGCACTCAAGAGCTCTCCAGCCTCTCAAATTTCTTCTTTATCCTACAAAGTAGAGAGCCTATTATAACTTAAGGTATAACTCAATCATTTCCCATATGTTGGAGGCCTCTGTGCGTTTATTGCTTTAAACATTAACTCTGTATAGACTCACTTAATCCTTAGCACAACCCTATGAAGTGGATGCAGTTATCCTATTTTACCACTGAGTGAAGCACAGGGGACCTGATTCACACCTAGACAATCTGGCTCTGAAGAGGGATTCACCATTTCTCCAGGTCCACCTGCTCTTTGAAGTCTCCATTTCACATCTACCAGGTCTTACATGATCCATAACTTGCAGTATCACTGGTCTTGGTAATTAATTCTTTTAATTACTTTGGGGGAAATCTCAAGTAATTGTTATGAACTGAAAAATCCTTTCAGCCTCTGTGTATTCTGAGCTAATTTGGACATAAGCATGCAGGAACAAGAGGGAATAATCAGCAAGTCTCCAAATATGAAACCATGCCTAAGAATCTACAGATGTTCAAATACCCATTACTCATCTCAAAAATGCATTTTGGTGCAGCTGGAATCTGATGGATTTGAGAGGGTGGGTAATGGAAAACTTTCCTTTCAAAGGAGTGATGCTGAGGGAAATTGCGTGGTGTCATTTTCCATTTTGGAAATCTGTTCCTCTCTGAGTCAGCAGCAGCTACATAATCCCAGTCCATGTGTTCAATATAAGTACTTGGAATGGACTTCAGCCTCTGTGTGACATGGTGTGTCAGTTGTTATATGTTCTGGACTGCAGAGGACAGGTACAGAGATGTCTGTGAGGAACTGACCTGTATCTGTTAAATTTAGCTATGGTTTATTTTGAATGAGGGAACAATGTGGAAATCAGTTTGGAAATCAAGATAATTTAACTACCCAGGAGCCAACATTTTAACATGCCAAAATATCTATGGTCCCTGGAAGTAAGTTATGAAATATTTGCACAATTAAAAAATGTATGGTTCTTATTTTCTGTGAAATAACACATACTTAAGGTTTTACCCCACTTTGAATAATAGTAATAATAAAATATCTGGCATGCAATGACTGCTTATTTTATGCTAGATAATTTGTTTTATAAACATTGTTTTCTTTGTCCCTATAGTGGACCTATGAGATAAATACTATTATTAAACTTATATTTAATAAGTGAGGAAGCAAAGGTGCTTTATCCAGAGCTTATAGTAAACATAAGAAGATTCGGGTGAGACTAGAAATAAACTGATTTCTTTTTGGGGGGTGGGGATCTGGTCTTGTAGCTGTTTCTGTGAGTTTGAACACACAGTAAACTTGGTTTTGGGGAGACTTTAAGTTAGAAAAAATACTTAATGGAAGTCTCATCCACAACCTAGATGTATTGTCATGGCACCCCCTTCTCCTGATTATTATGGGTCTCAGAAGGAATTCCTATTCACATCAGCATGTGAACACTCAGGAGACTGCAGGGTTTACAGCCCACCTTTTGTAGAAGTCTAAATATCAATGGATGCCTTTCATTTCACATATGTAAGTGATATTAATTACGAACAGATGCATTGATAATTATCCAGTGGGAGTGTTGAATCTTAACATATTCAGATCAGAATCTTAACATATGGGAAAGTAGGATGCTTCATTCACTTGTCAATTATAATTTATTTTCTGCTCTTCATGCGTCAAACTCTGGACACACACAATTAAGAACAATTTATTATCATATGTCTTTCTTTTCAAAAAAAATTCATAGTTTTTTTTAAGATTTATTTATTTATGCATACAAGCTGGGGTGCAGGCTAGAGGTGTGGGGTGGTGAGAGGGTTCACCAGAGACAGAGTGCGGAGCAGAACAGGGAGATCGACCGAAATACACTGCTGAGGGGAGCAGCGGGCGAGGCAGGAGAGGTCTGCTGTGCCATGTGGGAATCTCCCCAGCTGGGCATCGAACTCGTGCTGCAGCTGCACAGCACGACGCTTAACCTGTTGTGCCACCAGGGAGGCCCTCGTATATCTTTTTCAATGTTATAAATTTTTCAATTTGTATATGAGATTTCCTAATTTGTTTGGGAACATATCACAACTCTTGCTTTGCCCACTTGATATAGCCAATCCTAACATTTTTAAGTAGGAAAGATTTCCCATCACATCATGACCTGGGAGAACCTAGAAGAACCCAACTGCTTTTTAGAACATCTTCCTAACTTCTTATAAAGCTATCTGAACCTTTTTAGTACGTTTTTTAGATGAACAATTTCTTAATTTGGCTTAAAGTAATTTCAGACAAATATATGTAAACTTACTTTTTAAACTTTGTATATCTAAATCTGTTGTTAAATATTCCAATGATGGAAACCAGCAGTCATTAAAGTATTAGGAAAGAATCAGGTTCTGGTATCTGCTCTTTTAGAATACTTCTGGGAGGAGAATGCAAGCAGGTGTATACGTGAATGCAGGAGGATCTCAAGTCTCAGTCATTGTGTGCAGGAGATGTATAGGGCTGTTGCCTGTCTCTTGTCGCTGGCTCTGAGTGGACAGTGGTACAGCAATTACTCTGTTTGTCATCAGTGGTTTAGGTGTCCAAAGATCCACAATTCCTACAGTTTCCCATGGGTTGTTCAGTACAGTTCCAGATTTTTTAAAATTGTGTAATATATACTTAATCTCAGTCATTGCTTTTCATAATTTTAGAGAATGTATTCATTCAACACATTTAAAAGTATTTAAAAAATTCTTTATTCAAAATTCCTTTGCAGCCTACAGTCAGACAGAGACACTTGGATTTCCATTGAAGGAGCCAGAGCTGTACTGTCCTACTTCATAAGATCCCACCACTTATGCCTGTGTCTAGAAGAGGGAGAGCTCAGACCAGTGAGGGGAGAGGAACCATGCCTAGCAAGAACCACATCTACAGTAGCAGAGTCCCAAAGTAAACAATGGAAAGAAGAAAGAACACAACAAACTACCAAATGCATTCTCAGAACATAATAAAACACAGAGGGTGAACAAATCTCCAAAACCCAACTTAAAAGTCATGGAAGATACTTTTTCCTATTAGGTACAGAGTTTAGAATTTTTGTGGAAAAAAAATTCAAGAACTGGAAGAATACCAAGAAAACTCAGAAAATCAAATGAATGCCCCTAGAAATAACATCAACAAATGAAAAATAGAAAATGAACCTCTCAATAAGAAAATAATGGTGATTCAGGGTATAAAAAGAAAAATACAGCAGATGAAAAATTCAAGAGAAAGAGAAGTAAAACAGATCAAATGGAAGAATAAATCCATGTGCTCGAAGAAGCAAATACAGAAAAGGAAAGAGAGGAAATGAAGTAAAAAAATTCAGTACTCTGAAAATTATGCTACTGCGTGAAGAAAGGCAACCAAAAAATGATGGGAACACCAAGGGGGGAAGAGAAATAAACAGTAGATGCATTTAAAGAAATAATGGAGGAAAACTTCCTTAACCTAGAGAATGGAATAAATGTACAAATCCGGGAAGCTAAAAGGATCTCAGGGCACCTAAACAAAATGAAAACTATAACAAGATATAGTTGTGAACGTCCAAGAATTCAAGACAAAAAAAAGTTGAAGCTGGAAAGGGAGAA
The DNA here is from genome assembly GCA_004024925.1 of Scalopus aquaticus. Classification (NCBI taxonomy): domain Eukaryota; kingdom Metazoa; phylum Chordata; class Mammalia; order Eulipotyphla; family Talpidae; genus Scalopus; species Scalopus aquaticus. Next base: position 14,626 of record PVIJ01011737.1, read on the forward strand.
GAAACTGACAACCAATAAAAGTACTCTGATCAGGTTAACATTGGACTTCTCTAAAGTAACACTGTTGGCAAGAAAGTAGTAGAATGATGTGTTCCAAATACTTAATAAAAACTACTACTAAAGATGCTCTATCCTGCAAGACTCTCCTTCAGATATGAGAGAGAAAAAGGCCTTTTAGGAAAAAAGAAATTGAAGGAGTTTGCAAACACTAGATACCCCTCCAAGAAATTTTGAAAGGAGCTCTTGCATCTAAACCAAAGAAAGGAAAATACTGGATAAGGAAATACATTGAACCACAAAAATTAAAGACAAAATAGCAGCCACAGACTTTCACATATCAATAATGAATCAAAATGTAAATGGGCTGATCTTGCTAATAAAAAGACAAAGAGTATATGGCTGAGTTAGGAAACAGAATACAACCTTCTGCTGTCTCTAGACGTAGTCTTAAACTCCAAAGAAAAAACAGGCTTAAAGGGCTGGAGAATAATACTACTAGTGAATAGGTCCCAAAGAAGCATGGACAGACATTTGTATCAATCAAAATATATTTTCTGTCAAAAAAGATAAGAGACAGGGAAATACATGATATAATGATTAAGGGAACAATATATCAGGAAAAGTTAAACACTTACCAACATGTACTCACCAAATGAAGGAACTGCAAAATATATTAGGAAACTACTATCAATTCTGAAAACAGACATTGGAAAAACACACTTTTTGTGGAATTCAACACCTTCCCCTACTAATGGACAGATAACTAGAAATAAAATAAAGAAAGATATAATAACCTTAAAGTAATAATTAGATACAAATGTCTAATAGACATTTATAGGGCACTGCCCCTCAAGAAAAACCTGAATAGACATTCTTAAGTGCACATAGAACTTTCTCCAGGATGGACCACAACACTAGTATCCACAAACTCACAAAAATTGAAATTATAGTGAGAATTTCTCTGACCATAAAGACATCAAACTTGATATCAACTATCAAAAGAAAGCAGGGAAATCCTTTAATACATGAAAGCTGAACAATACACTACAAAAGTACTGTATTAATGAAGAAATCAGAAATTAAATAAAAAAATACCGTGAGACAAATGATAATGAGGACACGGTTTCCAGTGTTATGGATACATCAAAAAAAGTACTAAGATGAAAAAATATAGCAATACAGGCTCACATTAAAAACAAAGAGTTAAAATAAATACCATTCTCTTTCATATTGAGGAACAGACAATAAAAATCAAAGCAGAAAGAAAAGAAATACAAATAAAAGAGACAGTTCAAAATATTAATATTCTGGTTAATCTTTTAATCAGAAAGCTAGTTCCTTGAAAAAATAGACAATAGAGACAATCCTCTAGATGGTCTCACTAAGGAAATAGGGGAGAAATCTCAAATAAATAGGATCAAAAAGAAAAGAGGAGAAACTACAACAGACACTGCTGAAATTCAAGGGATAGACTACTATGAATATTTAAACACTAACAAATTTAAAACCTAGAAGAGATGGATGAATTTTTAGAATTATACAATCAACCAAGACTGAATAGGGAATAAATAGAAAACTTTAGCAAACTAGTCACAAGGAAGGAAATTGAAAGAGTAATAAAAAATCTCCCCCGCAAAAACAAACATCCAGGACCAGATGGCTTCTTGAGTAAATTCTACCAACCTTCATAGATAAACTGATACCTATGTTGCTCAACTTCTTCCAAAAAATTGAAAAAGAAGGAACACTTACAAGCATATTTTATAAAGCCTACATTGCTTTAATAATAAAACCAAAGACAACAGACAATACAAATATAAAATGTTCCTAATGAACACAGATGCAAAAAAATCTCACAAAAATCTTAAAATTTTAAAAAATTTGTTTTAAAAAATTTTTATTTATTTATTTTTACATTGTTGTTCATTTTTGTACAATGTTTGATTTCTCCTCTCAGATATTGTCCCCATAAAATTACTACCAACAGGACATCCGTGAACCATCACCACAGACTCTTGTGCTCTTCCCTCCCATTTTGATCCATTTCCTTTCCCCTCCCCTAATGATGAATGTCTCCAACTTATAGTTTAACTACTAGTTTTGTCTCCCCCCAATCCCTGGTATAGTTTCCTTATGTTCCTCCTGTAAGTGAAACCATCCATATTTTTCTTTTTCCTTCTGACTTATTTCACTGAGTAGAATCCCTTCCAGCTCCATCCATGTTGCTGTGAATGGCATACCTTTAAATTTTTGATTGCTGAGTAGTATTTAATTGTGTGTATATATACCACATCTAGATCCAGTAAACTGTTTTGGGCATTTAGATTGTTTCCATATTTTAGCTATTGTAAATATAGCTGCATTGAACATAGGAATGCAAATATCCTTTTGAATGAATGGTTTTGTGTCCTTTGTTAGATTTCTAGGAGTAGAAATGTTGGGTCATATGGTAGATCCATTTTTAGTAATTTGAGGGCCCTCCGCATGGATTTCTATAGTAGTTGGACCAGTCTGCATTCCCGCCAGCAATGTAAGAGGGTTCCTTTTTCTCCACATCCTAAACTGCATTATTTTTCTTTAATTTAATTTTATTCAATTTATATCCTTTACATTATGTATCCCCCATAGGTTTCCCACCACCAATTCACCTGTGAACTATCACCGTAGTTCCTTGTGCTCTTTTCTCCCATATTCTGGTCCCTCTCCCTCCCCCTCCCCTGCAGAATGGCTCTTAGAGGTGGTTGCCTGCTAGTTTTTGTTTTTGTTTTTGATTTGTGTGCTATTTTCTTCTGATTTCTCATTTGGTTTTCTTATATTCCTCCTATAAGTGATGTCATTCGATATTTTCCTTTTTCCTTCTGACTTATTTCGCTTAACATGATCCCTTCTAGCTCCATCCATGTTGCTGTGAACTGCAGTAGTTTATCATTTTTTATAGCTGAATAGTATTCCATTGTGTACATGTACCACATCTTCTTGATCCATTCATCAATTTTGGGCATTTGGTTTGTTTCCGTATTTTAGCTATTGTAAATAGTGCTGCAATAAACATAGGGGTGCATGTGTCCTTTTGGATTACTGTTTTTGTGTCCTTTGGGTAGATTCCTAGAGTGGAATTGCTGGGTCATAATGGAAGCTCCATTTTTAGTTGTTTGAGAAACCGCCATACAGCTTTCCATAGAGGTTGGACCAGTTTGCATTCCCACCAACAGCATAGGAGCGTTCCTTTTTCTCCACATCCTTGCCAACATTTGTTGTTTTCTATTTTTTTAATGTGTGCCATTCTTCTTGGTGTAAGGTGGTATCTCATTGTGGTTTTTATTTGCATTTCCCTGATTATGAGGGATGTTAAACATTTTTTCATATGCCTGTTGGCCATTTGCATTTCTTTTTTGGAGAAGTGTCTTTTAAGTTCTTCTGTCCATTTTTTGATTGGTTGGATTTTTTTCTTTTTTTTTTTTTTTGAGTCGTGTGAGTTCTTTGTAGATTTTTGTGATCAGTCCCTTGTCTGTTGTATGGAGTGCAAATATTTTCTCCCCTGACTGGATTCTTTATTATGTTTTTGTTGAGTTGTGTAAGCTCTTTGTAGATCTTTGATATCAGTCCCTTAACAATTCTGTGGAGTGCAAATATTTTCTCCCAATCTGTGGGGCGTCCCTTTATCTTGGTTATTGTCTCTTTTGCTGTACAGAAGATTTTTAGTTTGATGTAGTCTCTGCTGTTTATCTTTTCCTTCATTTTCTTTATTTCAAGGGATGAGTCTTTAAAGATATTTCTGAGATATATGTCAGGGAGGGTTCTGATTATGTTTTTTTCTATATAGTTTATAGATTCGGGTCTTACATTTGGGTCCTTATCCATTTTGAGTTTATCTTTGTGCATGGTGTGAGGTAGTAGTCTAGTTTCATTCTTTTGATTGTGGTAATCTAGTTTTCCCAGCAGCATCATTGTAGAGACTGTCCTTGTTCCAGTGCATATTATTTGCTCCTTTGTCATAGATTAATTGTCCATATATGAGTGGTTTTATGTCTGGGTTTCAATGGTTCCATTGGGCAGTGTGTCTGTTTTTGTTCCAGCACCATCTGTTTTATTGTTATGGCTTTGTAGCATAGTTTGAAGTCTGAGAGTGTAATACCTCCATTCTTTTTTCTAATCAGGAGTACATTGGTTATTTGTGTTTTTTGTGGTTCCATGTGAATTTCATCAATATTTGTTCCATTTCCTTGAAGATTGTGATTGAAGTTTTTATTGGCATTGCATTGAACCTGTAATTGCTTTCGGTAGAATGACCATTTTGATAATATTAATTCTGCTGACACATGAGCAGGGAATTTCCATTTCTTTATATCTTCTTCTATTTCTTTTATCAATATTATGTAGTTTTCTTTGTATAAGTGTTTCACCTCCTATGTGAGGTTTATTCCCGGGTATTTAATTTTTGGGGGTACAATTGTGAATTGGATAATTTTACTTCTTCAGATATATTGTTTGCATATAGAAAGGTTACTGATTTTTGTGTGTTGATTTTATAACCTGCTACTTTATTAAACTGGTTTATTGCTTTAGTTTTTCTGTGTAGTTTTTAGGATTCTGTCTATATATTATCATATTGTCCAGGAATAGTGATAGTTTTACTTCCTCTTTCCTTATTTGTATTCCTTGTATGTCCTTCTCTTGCCTAATTGCTCTTCTAATGTTATGTGGAAAAGCAGTGGTGAAAGTGGACATACTGTCTTGTTACACATATTAAAGGGAAAGCTTTTAGTTTCTCACCATTAAGAATTATATTGGCTGTAAGTTTGTTATATACAGCTTTTGTTGTGTTGAAGTATATTTTTCTATTCCAAGTATTTCAAGTGTTTTTTATCATAAATGGAGGTTAGACTTTATCAAATGCTTTCTCAGCATCTATTGATATGATCATATGGTTTTTGTTTTTCTTTTTGTTAATGTGGTGAATTGCATTGTGTTTTGGATGTTGAACCATCCTTGTGTCCCTGGTATAAATCCTGCTTGGTTGTGATATATTGGTTTCTTGTAATATTTTTTTGGAGTGGAGTTTTAGTTGTAATTAATTTCTGAAGATTTGGGTTGTCTGAGAAGGTCCTTATTTTCCCTCAGGAGGAAGGAGATTGTGAGGTAGTCTTGGTATGCATTTTTTTTTTTTTTGTCTTGGAGTTTTCTGAATATGCCACTCCATTCTCTTGTTGCCTGTAGTGTTTCTTCAGAGTCGTCAGATGTCAGTTTACTTGGTTTTCCTTTATATGTTATCTCTTTCTTCCCTTTCTTCAGTTTCATTATTATTTCCTTGTCTTGGACTCTTGGAAACTTTACTATTATGTGTCTTGTTGTAGTTCTTTCATTATGATAATCTGGCTTCTAGCTTCCTGTATGTCTTTTTTTTTCCTTCCTCATTTTTGGGAAGTTCTTGTCAATTATTTCTTTGAATAGTTCTCAGTTCCTCTGTCTCTCTCCTCACCTTCTGGGATTCCTTTGACTCTGGTATTTCCTTTCCTCATGGTGTCAGATAGTTCTTGTAGTGTTTCTCATTCTTTTATCTTTGTATCTCTATTTCCTTTATTTTTTTTGATTCTATCTCAAAAGTACCAATTTCACTGGTCAACAGTGAGATTGTTACTGACTTAAAAAGGCCCTAATCTGTAGTATCTTAGTGTGCTGAACATGAATAGAACCCTGAAAATTTTTATTAGCTCTCGTTTTGAAGATATTTCATAAAATTCATTTTATATGTTTCACTGTGTAAATTTATCCAGTAGGACTGCAACAACATCCTAAATCATCCTAGAATGATGTCATATTGCATCGCAATGCATAATACCATTATGCACACATCATCCAGGGTTGATTGCATCATTTTCTGATGCAATGCAATACTACTGCCAGGCGGCTGCTGAAGTAAGCTGACGTCAGCAGTGCACTATAGAAAACCTTGTTGGAAAGTTTGAGCATTGAAAATATTTCAGAGTTTGTGTGAGAGAGTTGAAGCTACTGTTCCATAGAACCATTATTATTTTATCCATTTAGGCACAATACAGAACAGTCATGCCTCGAAAGTGTGTTAATAGCGTGGATAATTTCTGCTCTATTCGTGGGGAAGTGACATTTGCCAACCAGAAGAAAAGGATCACTTCTCAAGTGAAGAAGGCTTATCATCTTTACTTCGGATCAAGGTTGGTGACCAAGACAAAGCTTGGGCCCTGCATATATGCTGTGCTCCATGTACAATGCAGCTTTCTCAGTGGTTAAATGGCACAATACCATCAGTGCTGTTTGCAATCCCCATGGTGTGGAGAGAGCCAAGCAACCACATAAAAGACTGTTACTTCTGCTTGGTTCCTCCTTTTTCCAGTGGAATAATGAAGCAAAAGAAGTCGATAATTGTCTACCCAAACATTCTGTCTACATTGAGACCAGTTCCACCTGGTAAGGGACTTCCTATTCCAGAACTTCCAGGAGAATATTTTCTTGATTCATCTAATGAGGACAAGGGTAATCTGACCTGTTCTTCTCCTGTTCCATCAGCATGCAGTGATCCAGATTTTCACCATAGTGCATCATCAACCCCACACAGACTAACACAGCAAGAACTAAATGACCTGGTTCATGATTTGGACTTACCCAAGAACAAGGCAGCATTCCTAGGATCAAGACTCCAACAATGTAATCTCCTAGAAGATGTCACAATTACTGTGTATCGAAAGCGTCACCAGCAGTTGGAGCCTTTCTTCAGAAAGGAAAGTACTCTGGTATTCTGTTCCAGTATTGAGGGCCTCATGAATGCCTTAGGAATCACTCATGACCCACAAGAATGGAGATAATTTCTAGACTCTTCGAAATTGACTGTTAAGGCTGTGCTTTTGTACAATGGAAACTGTTTCCATCTATTCTATTCCTGAACAGCTGTACAAGAGACAAGCGAAGAAATCAAAGAAGTAGTCTATGACTTGATTTTTTACAAATATTATCCATAGGCCTATTGGCATGCATTTCATGATGTAAACATCAATTTATTGCAGATTACAAAAGAAACTAGAGCCAAAATTAGAATTTGACTAATTCATGTTGAGCATATACAAATTGATAGGAAATGATTAATTTTATTTCAGTAACATGACTTTTGTAAAAATTTGTCGACCAGTGTTATACATCAAAATCATCTTTCTCCTTTCATCCACCCTTCCTCCCTTTTCCTTTCTTTGTTATATATTTTTGCATGTAAATTTAACATTCTTTTAACCTTAGAAATTGACCTACCATCCTATGAAAATCCTCTATGAATGGTTTTTATGGTTGCTTAGCTTCAATGATATTACTTAAATATCAGTCCCAGCTCTTAAGGAAGAGATGTCAGAAAGAAGTAGTGTTCAGAATTCATTGGGAACATCAAATACCCAGGTTTAAGCTGAAATAATTTCCATAAAATTATGCTTAATTATTTGCTAGAGTCCTTGTTCCTCAAGTGTAGGAATAATGAAAACATGTGAACATATGGATCTCAAACAAAGCAATTAATTATTGACACAACAAACCGCTTTATTTGGAAACAAAAATAACAGATGGCAGGTTAGATAGTGCCCTCATGAAGAGAGATATGGCCCCCTTTCTAATCTAAGGTTCACAACCCCTTGTATTATAAGAGGGTGGTCCCCAGGAGAAGGGAAGCTTCTGGGTCCCCTGCCCCAACCAAGGGAGGGTGTAGCTGAGCAGGGGGGAGAAGAAACTGGAGAGGAGACTCAAGAAGGAAGGAAGCAGGATGGAGAGCTAGAAAGAGACCTGAAGGAGGCAGAAGGAGTAAAGACACATGTAAAGAAACTGTTTGCTTCTTGTTTCTGAACTGGTTGAAACAGATGTAGGTGAAGGACCCAAGGGTAGGTTAACAATGACAGTCTTTATTTTGATTTGATTTTCCTCTTTTCCTCCCAGACTTGTCTGACTGCTTTTGACCCTTTTTTAATGGGTCCCTGCTGGAAGGTACTTTAGAGTTGTGGCAGGCTTTTGGGTCTTGTTTTGAGCTGATACTGTTTGGGTGGACTTTTACTCGTGAGGGGATGGGTGACTTTGGGTGCTTGATTTGAAAACGATATTCTTTGTCTGTATTGCACACTAATTGTATTAAAGTTCCTTTCCATTAAAGATTTTATATGTTTTGCCTTGATGTGGCGGATGGCAGAACCTATTTAGAGCAGTCAGGTTTGGGAATTCTGGGTGCTCCTCTCCCTGAAACAATATGACCCCTTCGGTTTCGCCAGAGGGGGAAAAGAGTGGGAGAAAGACACAAGGCATGTTGGGTTGTGTATTTTGCTGATGTAAGCATGTGTGGACACTCTAATTTTCCAACCTCATTTAAATAGTGTTCACAAACAGGAAAGGCATTCTATTTCTGTAAGAATCAGATAACTAAGGATGACGCCTACTACTGTCAGCTTTGTCTATGGATGATTTTTGTGCACTTTCAGTTCAGTTAGGTCTTATTAACAACAAAAAAAGTGATTCTTAGAGAATACTTGGTATATAGCACAGTGTTTCATGGATGGTCTAGGTCACCTAGAGCACTTGTGCCCACACAAACCTGAATCTATAAATGTGTGCATGACAGAAAAAAAGCTAAAGGACTAATGGGGACCAAATTTTCAATGATTATTAATATGGAATAACTGCTTGGCCTTCAAATACTGTGGAATCTTAAAAAAATAGCTAGCTGCATGAGCACACAAGGAGCCCTTTGCAATACTGTGTTTCTGGATTTGCCTCTGTAGCTGTTAGCAGCCATCAAATCCACAGATGCTTACTGTGGTGGGAATGTTTGCCAATCTTCTACCCACAGGATATCTTGCTTTGGGTAAAACTGGATTTTATTTAGGCTTCCTGTAAATGGTGCTTTGTTATTCCCTCATACTATTGAGTCTTAGGAATTTATTTTGAGTTTACTTTGTATTTATAATGACAGATCACTTCCAAAGGGTTCACCTTGTAGGTGGAGATGATATGGTTGTATATACTACCAAGACCCCCTTCCTAAATTAATAATCTTGATTTTATGCTTATAGCTTCCTTTCTTGTAGTTTGTATTGCTCAGCTAAATTGGTTTTTTAGTGGGTTTCACTTTGTGGTTATCTGAATGCTAGGTTGCATATTAAAGTAGAATATAGATATGTCTAAATGTTTGCAAAGCATATTATTTTGGAAGTTGGGTAGGAGAATGACTTTTCTGTTTCTTTATGAAATTCAAGATTTTTCAGGCTACATGGTTTTGGGATAGAAATAGAGAAAAACTTGAGAGTATTTTCCTGTATATATCTCCACAATTAGGAAATTTCAGTTTATCCTTCACTTACTCCATTTCAGGGAGCCTTTAGGGGTTATCTCCCAAACACTTGCATATTGAATTTTTGAGCTACCCAATGTATGTCATTTGCCAAATTCTGTCTGCTTGTAGGGATGCATTTTCTGAGCCCTGAAGTCTTGGTTTTCAAAATCTCCAGCTCCATCCACCCAGTCAACCCTTAACAACTGGGTTCAAAGATCATATGCATAACATTTAAAGTTACAAATCAAACTAACAAAGCAGTTAGTAAATCTAGATATCCAATTTTTCAACCTTGATAAAAATCTTAAAGCCAAAAAAAGCTACATATTTTATATAGCTGAAAACTAATTTTCAAAGATGAATTTAATTATTATTCTATGTATTTGGGTTATCTTCAGATGTTTAAATGTATAATAATGTAAAATACAGACAAGAATATATATATGACACGAAATTTATTTCTTCTCGCTTTCATTTCAACTGAATCATTAATTTTATAGATGTAATAAAGATTTTTACATAATTTGCATTCAATGGACAGTAAAAAATCTAATTGATTAAAATGGAAGTATTTTTGTTAAAATAAGTGTAGGCTCCTTAAAAAGTAACATTTAATGTTTTTGAAAAATTATTTTTCTTCTAAACCATTAAATATTAAAATTAAAATGAGAAATGCAAATACAAAAATGGATACCTAATTTTAAATAAAAATGATTGAAATAAGGCTGAACATTTTAATTACAAATTTCAATATAACTTAAATAATTTTTATCATATTTATATTTTCATAAATATAAATTTTAAACTCTAGCATTTAGTGTTTGTTTAGTTACTAATGTACAGAATTGATATGCTTTATCCATGTTGTGTCTAGGTTAATATATATAGGTTTAAGGGTAATATAAAATATTTAACGTCACAAAATATTTCTCAGTTACCACATGGTTTCAAAGCAACTGTTGGGAATACTATGTTGATATGTAGATCCCTCAGAGGGAATGATGGACTATATACAACCAGAAAAGCAAGAAAATGGACTCTTAGCAGTGTGGATGCTACTGGGATAGATAGCTTGTCATGGAAGAATCTTTTCCCTCTATGCTGAGAAAGGATTGAACAAGTAAATAAACTTTCAAATTATGTGTTTTACTAATATGTCTTTTAAATTTCTTCTTGCAAACATCAGTCTAGCTGTAGGCAGTGGTACAGTACACAGACTTTCATAGCATTTGGGCATACCCACCTTTTATATTGAGGACATTGAGCAAGAGACAGAGGTGGTGCATGGGTTTGGATGGTGCCAAATCCTGAGGGAATCATGCTGTGCTGGCATGGCACGAGATCTTGGGAGAAAGATATGCCTTTGGTCTTGCATTAATTTTTAGTTTGTTGTTTGGTGTTTCTGATAAGAATGCAGTGTATGTACCATTATTCGCTGATCTAGTTCCTAATAAATTATTGGTCTTATGTCAAACTGGGGAAGAATTTTTCTTCTTGACTTGCATTTCTGTAGTGGCTGACTATCTCACCCAGATAGTGTCAGTGAGTAGTGATGGCCAGAGGCAGTGTCAGAGACACCAAATGTTAACAGCTCTTTGTGAGTTGTTGGGCTACATGAACAACAAACAGCTCTTTGAGACACCAGGCCCAGGGCCTTTAGTGCTTCTTTCAGGTAATGGAAAGACAGGACTGGAGGCCCAGGCTCTGACAGAGGTTTTTGGCTTCTCTTCCCTCCGCAGAGGTTGGCCCCTGGATGCTTTTTTTCTTTTTTTTTTAAGTGTCTAGTTCTTCTCCTTCTTTCTTTCCTTGGAAAGCAGGAACAGAGTCTTCCTGGTCTTTCTTCTGGGGCTGAAACTGTCTTCTTTCTTTCTTTGGAGGCTGGAACTGTCTGTCTTTCTTCGGAGATGGGAACCATCTGTCCTCTTAGCTCTTTCTGAACCTGGCTTATATCCTCTTTCAAGGTGTCCAACCTACAAGTCTGATTGGACCATTTTTCAATGCTGTGGCTGATTGGACCACGTAGCTCCAATCAGCTCACAGCTCACATCTGATTGGTCCATTCCATGATCCAGGAAGTATGTAGTTGCATAAAAGGCCTTGGAGGGGCAACTGCCATGATTGACAAAGGGGCAGTTATTGGGCTCTGAGGAGCAACTACCACAACGGACTTGTGGAGCAGTGGGGTGAGAGTACATTACTGCTGCTAGCTGGGTTCCAGTAACAAACTCACCAGTAAAAATACACAAAGTGGCAAGTTGAATTAGAATACAGAATCCAAAATTCTTTGTCTCCAGGAAACACACCTAAGTTCTAAAGATAAAAATAGATTGAAAGTAAAGGTTTGAAAAACAGACAGAAAGACCAATGGAACCGAATAGAATACCCAGAATTAAAGCCACACATCTATGAACAACTAATCTTTGACGAATGAGCAAAGAAAATGCAGTGGAACAAGGACAGTCTATTCAATAAATGGTGCTGGGAAAACTGGACAGTCACATGCAAAAAAATGAAGCTAGACTACTACCTCACACTCTGCACAAAAGTCAACTCAAAATGGATAAAAGACCTGGATGTAAGACCTGAAACCATAAAATGTATAGAAGAAAATATAGGCAAAACTCTACACGACATACATCTCAACAAATTCTTGAAAGACACATCCCTCAAAGCGAAGGAAGTGAAAGACAAGCTAAACAGATGGGATTATATCAAAATAAAAAGCTTCTGTAGAGCAAAAGAGACATTAAT
>PVIJ01011737.1:26804-53300 GCA_004024925.1 Scalopus aquaticus
ACAACTCAACAAAAACAAAGCCAATAACCCAGTCAAAAAATGGGCAGAAGAGCTCAAAAGGCACTTCTCCAAAGAAGAAAAGCAAATGGCCAACAGATACATGAAAAAATGCTCAACATCACTTATAATCAAGGAAATGCAAATCAAAACCACTATGAGATACCACCTCACACCTGAGAGGACGGCACACATTAAAAATCCAGGCAACAACAAATGCTGGAAAGGATGTGGAGAAAAAGGAACTCTTCTACACTGCTGGTAGGAATGTGAACTAGTCCAACCACTATGGAAAGCTGTATGGTGATTCCTCAAACTGCTCAACATGGAGCTCCCATACGACCCAGCAATACCACTTTTGGGAATTTACCCAAAGGACACAAAAACACTAATGCGAAAGGATACATGCACCCGTATGTTCATTGTGGCACTGTTCACAATAGCAAAGGTATGGAAGCAACCCAGATGTCCAAAAATAGATGATTGGATCAAGAAGATGTGGTACATATACACAACGGAATACTATTCAGCAATCAAAGAAGATAAACACATGCAATTTGCAGTGACGTGGATGGAATTAGAGGGGATAATACTCAGCGAAATAAGCCAGAAAGAAAAAGAAAAATATCGAATGGTTTCACTTATAACAGGGCTATAGGGAAACCAAATAAGAGAGAGACACTCAGCGGGGGGGGGGGGGGTGGAGGATAAGGGCACAAAATGGAGTAGAAAAGAACACAAGGGACCACAGAGATGGATCACGGGTGAATTGGTGGTGAGCTGCCGAAGGGGAATACAAAATGTAAAGGACATAAATAACAACAAAAAAATAAAATAAAAAGAAAAAGAAAAGAAAAGAAAGTAAATTTGGAAAGCAATTCTACAAGAAAATACCCCCAACCCCCCAAAAATAAAAAAGAAGACAGAAACAGTCATACTTACTCAGATGAAATAAGCCTCAAGCTAAAAAATGTGACAAGATATATAATAGGTGGGTACTATTTAACAATTAAGAGGACAGTACACCAGGAAGACACAGCAATAATCTATATATACTCACCAAATGAAGAATCACCAAAATACAATTATTATCATTTCTAAAAACAGACATTAGAGAAAATATATACATGGTAGGAAACTTCTACACGTATTCTCATCAATGGATAGATCAAAAAGAAAAAGAATAAACAAGGACATAATCTAAATAAAGTTCTAGACCACATATGTCTAACAAATATCTATAGAACACTGTACTACCCCCCCCAAAAAAAAAAAACAAATACGCATTTTTCTCAAGTGCTCATGGATTGTTCTCCAGAATCAACCACATTCTGGGTTACAAGACAAACATCAAGAAGTACATGAAGATGAAAATCATACCAAATATCTTCTCTGACCACGAAGGCATCAAACTGAAAATCAACTATGGAAAAAAAGCAAGAGTACCCTCCATTAAATTGAAACAGAACAACATGCTACCGAAAGACCACTGGATCAATGAGGAAACAACTTTCCAGATCGTATGGGGCACAGCAAAAGCAGTAATAAGAGGAAAGTATGTAGCAATACAGGCCCACATAAAATGTTGAAAGAATCCAAAGAAACAACCTAATCTCCCATCTTGAGGAACTAGAAAAACAGCAACCTCCCCCTCCAAAGACAACAAAAGAAAGGAAATAATAAAAATTAAAGTAGAGACAGTGACTTTCCTGCCCATTTGTGACTATGCAGGCATTTCTCTTTGCTGACCTTCTCCCTATGCAGAACCACAGAGGCAGCTTTCCTCCTAGGGTCACCCACCTGTGACTACATAGACCTTTCTTTGACTGGCCCGTCTCTTATGGAGGCAGCTCTTTCTGGCAGCTTGTATCTGTGTAGGCATTCTTGACTTCCATACTCTTTCTTAGTGGACATGCCTTTTTGGAAAAAAACAAAACAAAACAAAAACAAACACCACAAAACCCAAAACTCTCTATATAAAGTAGAAATGAAAGAAATAAAAATGAGTCCAAAAGATCAATGAAGCCAAAAGCTGGTACTTTGAAAAATTAAGCAAAGTAGACAACCCCTAAATAGATTCACAAAGAAAAAAAGGGAGAAAATTCAATAAGTGTGGTCATAAATAAAAGTAGAGAAATTACAACAGACACAGCAGATACCCAGAGGATAATTAGAGTTTTTTATGAAGACTTATGTGCAACCAAGTTCAATAATCTGAAAGTTGATTAAGAAACTTAAACCAATTACAAGGAGTGAAATTGAAAGAGCAATAAAAGCCCTCTCCCAAAGCAAAAGCTCAAGCCTAGATAGTTTCACAAGCGAGTACTACCAAACCCTCAAAGAGAAACTATTGTCTATGCTACAAAGACTCTTTCAAAAATCAAAAAAGAAGAAGTACTACTGAAAACATTTTATAAAGCCAATATTGCATTAATTCCAATGCCAAAGGAAGACTACACACAAAAAAAGAAAACTACTGACCAATCTCCCTAATGAACACAGTTGCAAAAATTCTCAATAAAATCTTAGCAAACTAAATTGAATAATGCATCAAAAGGATTATACACCATGACCAATTGGTATCTATTCCAAGGACACAGATGGTTCAAATCTGAAAATCAATTAATGTAATTTACAACATCAATAAAAAGAAAAATAAAAAACATATGATCATATGAATAGATGCTGAGAAAGCATTTGATAAAGTCCAACATCCATCTATTATGAAGGTCCTTGAAATACTAGGGATAAAGAAAACATAACTTTTAAAAATTAAATATATTTATTTAAATATACATGCATTTTACATCGTTGTTCATTTTTGTGTGACGTTTGGTTTTTCCTCTTAGGTGTAATCCCCATAAAATTCCCACCATCAAGTCACCTGTGAATTGTCACCTTAGTCTCTTGTGATTTTCCCTCCCCTTTCCCTTCGATCCCTTTGCCTCCCTATGCCCTGCTGTATGTCTCTGATTTAGAGTTTGTCTGCCAGTTTTGTCTCTCTCTCTTTTTTCTTTCCCTATCTTTGTTTGGTTTCCCTATTTATCCCTATAAGTGAAATCATCTGATATTTTTCTTTTTCCTAAAAAGAATATAACATAATAAAATCCATGTATAACAAACCCACATATAACGCCATACTTAATGGTTGAAAGGCTACCCTTCCTTTAAGATCTGGAACAAGACAAGGATGTCCACACTCACCACTGCTTGAAGTCCTAGTTAGAGCAATTAGGGAAGAAAAAGACATACAAGGAATTCAAATTGGGAAAGAAGAAATAAAACTATCACTATTGGCAGATGATATTTTATATATATATCCTAAAAAATCCACAGAAAAACTAATTAAAATAATAAACCAGTTTAATAAAGTAGCAGGCTACAACATCGATACACAAAAAACAGTGGCTTTCCTATATGCAAGCAGTCAGTCTGAAGAGGAGGAAATTAAGAAAACTTCCTACTCACAATTTTACCAAAAAACTAAGTTCCTGGGATTAAACCTAAAAAAGACCTATACAAGGAAAACTACAAAACTCTGTTAGAAGAAACAGAAGACAGAAAGAAATGGAAAGGCATTCACTGCTTCTCATCAGGAGAACTATAATGATCTAAATGGCTATCCTATCAAAAATGATTTACAGATTCAATGAAATTCCAATAAAAATTCAATGACATTTGTCAAAAAAAAATGTAACAAGTATTGCTGAAACTCATATGAAATCTCAAAAAACCTCAAATAGCCAAAGTTTTTCTGACTAAAGGGTTAAAAATGGAGGTATTACACTCCCAGACTTCAAACAATACTACAAAACTGTAATAATAAGACAGTATAATAATAAAATCAGTATAGTCATGGAACAAAAACAGAAATAAGACCAATGGAACTGAATTCAAAGCCCAGAAATAAAATTACACATATGTAATCAACTAATCTACAACAAAAGATCAAAATATATATAGACTAGAGCAAGGAAATTCTCATCAGTAAATGGTGCTGGGGAAAACTGGACCAACACATGCAAAAAAATGAAACTAGACCACTATCTCACACCATACACAAAAACCAACTCAATATGGATAAAATACTTGAATGTGGTCCAGTATTTGGTCAATCCTGGAGAATGTCCCATATGCACTTTAAAAAACATGTATTTTCCTCTTTTGGGGTGGAAGTCCCTCAATGTCTGCTTGGCCCATGGTCTAATTCTTTGTTTAAAGCTGTTGTATCACTATTCATTTTCTCTCTAGTTGATCTGTCCAGGGTGGTAGGGGTGTTGAACTCTCCTACCAGAAATGTCTTTTTTCCAATATTTGCTTTCTGAGTTGAAAGTAGTTGCCTGGTATATTTGGTGCTCCTGTTTTTGGTGAGTAAACAATGATGAGTGTTATGTCTTCTTGGTGTATTGTTCCCTTAATCACATATAATGCCCATCTCTTTGTTGTACCTTTTAAAATTGCAAATCTATTTTTTTAAAATAAAATTATGGCTGTCTCTGCCTTCCTTTGGGCCCCATTCACTTGTGGGATTGTTTTCCAATTCTTTGCCTTGTGTCTATATTCATATTTGGAACTCAAATGTGTCTTCTGGTGGCAGGAGAAATTTGGATTCTGTTTCCTATTCCAACCAAACTCCATTGTCTTTCAATTGTTCAGCTAAATCCATTACCAATTTGAGTGATTATTGACATATGAAAATCTATTGTTGTCATTTTAATCTTAATTTTTTGTTTCTCTCTATTTCCTTTTTCCCATTTTTTTGGTGTATGTTTCTCAATCTGGCTTTGATCTTAGAGTTCCTTTCAATAATTTTGACAGGGAGTGGTCTAGTTTTTGCGAACTCTGTCAGTCTCTATTTGTCTGAAAAGGCTTTTATTTGTCCATCATGTCTAAATGAGAGCCTTGCAAGATAAAGTGTCATTAGCTGCAATTTTTATTTTTAAGTATTTTGACCACATCATTCCATGCCTTCCTTGCCTGCAGTGATTTTTCAGATAAGCTTTATCAGGGTTATTTTATAAGTTATTTGTTTCATCCTCCTCACCAACTTCAATATTCTTTCTTTGTACTGAATTCTTAGAAGCTTCACTGATCTATGTCTTGGTGTAGGTATTATTTTTTACGTAGTCTGTGTCCTGTAAATATGTATTTACTCCCCCATCTCTAGGTTTGGGAAGTTTTCCTTTATCATTTCTTTAACTATACTTTCTGTTTCTTTCTCTCTTCCCCTTCTGGAATACCCATTATTATTATATTTCCTTTCCTCATGGAGTCATATAGTTGAATTGTTTCTTCATTTTTTTACTTTGTTTCTCTTTTTCTCCTTCTACCTTTCTTCTTTGTGTATTGGCATCTTCAAGTTTACTGTTTCACACTTTTATTTGTTTCATTCTACTTCCATAGCTTTCTATAGTATTTTTTATTTTTTCTATTAATTTTTTACATCCTGCAACTTCATTATTTTATTATTTAGATCATCATTTTTTGTCTTCTGCTCGTTGGTTTTATTTCTGAGAACATTAATTTGTTTTTCTGAATTTTCTTGTATATCCTTGAACTGTTTTCTGTTATTTTTTAAATTTCTTTAAGATGGCAAGCTTGATTTCTGTATCTGACAGGAGGAACACATCTTCCATGTCTTTGTGATAGGGTTTGAAGATTTGATCTCTTTCTGTAGTATAGTATTTCCCTTAGGACTCATGTGCCAGTTTGCTGTGTTTTTCAATCTCCCCATTTTTTGCTTTCAAGGCCAATTTGATGTGTGTGTGTGTGGCTTCTGCTGGGCATGGCTCCACCCCCACAATGGTCTGGTGTCCTGACAGTGGGGGTTTAGGGTTAACGGTGTCAGATTGAGCCCTGGAATGCTCTGTCTGGGGCAGTTCCTCTTCCTGTGATGGTGGTGGCTTTTCCTGTGATCAGAGTTGTTCATAGTGAATGATTGTGCTTTGCTGGTGTTACTTCCACTTTAGGTAGATAAGTTAACATAGGCACGGGTTCCTCTATGATGAGTCTGACTATGCTTTTTTTTATGTCAAAGTAGTCATACTTCCTTCTTTTATGGTATTAATATAATGCTCCAAAGTGAGGTTATATGTATATTGAATACTTTTTTAATTGACACTTCTCAAGAAGTTATAGGAGTCTAGGAAAAAACAAAAGACATCATACAATGTTTAAGTAATGTGGTAGGAAGACTATGCCACAGCAAAAATTCTAGACCTTGAATTTATGGAATGTCATTTTTCTGTGGCACTCAAAATGCTTTGCAGCAAATATATATTTTGAAGTTTCTTCTTTGCATAGGCATGCAAAGTAGGAGAAACTTGATATTTTGATGTTCTTGAAGCTGGGGGGGAAAGTAGTATAAAAGATAAATTAAATTCCACACTGTCATTTGTGGATTACCTACACTCCAAATCGTGGTTGCCATGGCATCTGAGGTTTCTACCATCACGTTAAGTCTTTTGGAGAATAAACATGTCACAAGTGTTTATTAATGCTTTGGAACAGTCCTAAAATTGACTTTTAATTTTATGGTATATCTTATGCCCTTAATTATAGTCATTGAAAATTGACTTGAGGGTCCTTTTGTTAGAACATCTTTGCAATTACAACTTCAGAATTTCAGAAAAATACTAGAGTAGTATTTATACACAAAACAGGGAAACTTGTTAAAACATAAATGAGTTGATGTGCTTATTAAACCAATCTGTATTGAATGTTGCTTAGAGGTCAACCAAGGTGACAACTGAAAATATTCATTAACTTTGCACATAAAAGTCATAGGTGGGGACATTAGTGGGTGATGATTTTGTGAGAGAAGAAACTGGACTTGGAGTAGGTTGAACTTTGGGTGGTAGGCTAATGAAAGGTGACAACAAATATAGATATTATATGAACATTTGGGCAGTTGCTGGAGGTGTTAAATTGGGTATGGATTGATTTGTTAAAACAATATTTATGGTCATGTTAAGGATCTAGCAGAGAGAAGATTTAAAGGTTTAGGAGTGAGATCATTGACATAAATGTTAGGAGGAGAGAAGATCCAGAGCATAAATTGAAGATGAGATTTTATTTTTATTTGTGTCTTTTACATTGCTGTATATTGCCCGTAGGTTTCCCACCACCAATTCACCCATGAAGTATCACCACAGTCCCCTGTGCTCTCCTCTCCCCTGTTCTGAGCCCCAATCCTCCCCCCTCTCTCGCTGGTTGACACTCTTGTATTTGGTTCCCCTATATTCCTGTTATAAGTGAGACCATTCAATATTTTTCTTTTTCCTTTTGGCTTATTTCGCTGAGCATGATCCCTTCTAGTTTCATCCATGTTGCTGCAAATTGCATGTGTTTATCTTTTTTGAATGCTGAATAGTATTCCTTTGTGTATATATGACCCAGCAATACCACTTTTGGGAATCTACCCAAAGGACAAAAAAACACTAATCCAAAAGGATACATGCACCCGTATGTTTATTGCAGCACTATTTACAATAGCAAAGATATGGAAACAACCCAGATGCCCAAAAATAGATGACTGGATCATGAAGATGAGATTTTGACAGGAGAAGGGATAAGGAAAAGATTGGAACAGATGGGGGTAGGGTTTGGGTTTGTGATGACTTCTCATATGATGGCTTCTATTATTCTCTGTGCTACACGGTGTGTAAAAATCTGTATGGGAAGGAATTTGGCAGAGGTGGTATGAGATGAATGGAGAAGATGAGAAGAATTCTTGTGAAATGTATTAGAGCAAATTTCTTAAAGAAAAGTTGTGTTATTTCCAGGTAGGATTGATGCTCTAAAGTTGGTGATGGGGCCTCTCTGGTGGCCTAAGGGTTAAGTCTCAGTGCTATCACCTCTATGGCCTGAGTTCGATCCCTGGCCAGGGAGCTAACCCACATATGGTGCAGCAGACCTCTCCTATCTTGTCTGTTACTCCCCTTTGCAGTATATTTCAGTAAATCTGACTGTTCTGCTCCCCACTCTGCCTCTGGGGAATCCTTTCATCTCCCTCACTTCTGGCCTATACCCCAGTTCTTCTATGCAATAAATAAATAAATAAATAAATAAATAAATAAATAAATAAATAAATAAATAAATTTGGTGATAATAAACTTAGACTGTTATCAATGTGTCTGGTTGTGTGAGCTTCTTCAGGCATGTTCAGCTGTCTAATTTTATGCATGGCCACAGAAACTAGGTCATTATTGATTACTGGGCAGTTTGGTCCCCTTATCCATTCCTTCATTCTCATATCATAAATCATACTTGATTGCTTGTTTCTGGTTTGGTGGTAAAATTAAGAGACTGCTTCTTAAGCCTACTACAAGTCTCATTTTTATTGATCTTCAAACACTGTGACCCGGTCTAGCGGGTGGACCACTAAACACAAGTTGAGAAGGAAAAAGAGAAAAATGGAGAGAGTAAGAGATGTTTGTGGTGAGAATTTGTGAGAAAGAATGGTTATGGCAATAGATAAAGAAGAAAACCAGAGTGAATATAGGATATGGTTAGAGGAAAGTCCTCCTGAATTTGTCATTTTAGAGGAGGAACAGTTTTGAATAATGACAAGGACCAAGGTGTGACTTTGTGAGAGGGCAGTAGGGGCCTAGTGGAGGAGTAGGTTGAAGACTAGATTGTTGGATGGGTGCTGCTGAGACACAGGGATTAGAGTGGAGAGAGAGTTTGTAAGTCTCATATCAACTAAAGAGAGACAGCAAACCAAGGGTGACAGCAGTGTGTGTGCAAGTTTATTTATACTGAGAAGGGTGAATCTGAGCATCTTCCAACTCCACAGATACAGGCAATGATCAAGACTTTTGGATTTCTTTTGAAAGCCAGTTTACGACACTGTCCTTATGGTATAAAGGAATGAAGTAGCCTCATTTTTTCCTTTATTGTTTTTTTAAAGTCCATGGCAACAAATCCTGTTTTCACTGGCAAAGAACATAGTTTTAGTCTCACTCCCTCAAGCAATTGTTCATACTAGCTACATGCAAAAGTGAAGACATGAGGAAATAGGGCATGCTGAACTGTCTCTTCTCATTTAGTTACTTAGGATTTTCTGATTCAACACAGTTAGCCTCCTTAATTAGTATGCTTGGATTTACGATGATTTTTCCTTCTTTGGATTTTGCTCCTGCATCAGGCTCATCCCTGAACTTTTAGTGCCAACGGGGTTGGTAGTGGGAAAGTCGGGTTTGCTATCTTAATGATCAACCGTCTTGGAAAAAACTTTTCTCAGATAGGTACATTTCTGGTCTTAACCTTTTGACATCCCCCCCTTTTTTTTTTCCAGGGGTGCCTCTAAATTAGAATTAGTCATTTGACAAAATTCTCAAAGAGCAAAATGCAGGAACTGGGTCCTTGAGCACTATGATTAAGCACATGTGGTGGTAGAGACCAAGTTATCATGGCTCCTGATAAGCTGTTTTAATTCCTTTGCTGTCTATGAGGAAACGTACTTGTTTAATTTTTGCATAGTTGCCTTTGAGAAAGAAAGTGACTCATTTTGAGAGGGACTTTTACCAGACTGAACATGAGGAAAGGCTACAGCAATTTGACCTCAGGCACCAGGTCCTTAATGGCCCCAGTGTGTCTCATGAATCCTTCCTTTGAGTCCTTTGCGTTTAAGTGGGAGGTCACCAACGACTGGACCTGGGCATGGAGCTGATCTTCAGTGATTCAACTGTGCCTGGCAGCAAGTGCACAAGGCAGACATCTACCTTTATGAGGAAACATGGACTGACACCAGAAGGAGCCAGAGGAGATGGGTCAGGGTCTACCTGGAGCTAGGGGAAACCAGGCCACACAGCTGTGGAGCAGCGAGCCAGGTAGACAGAGGAGCAAGGAAGACAGTGGTGGTGACATTTTTGGTGAGGAGAGCTATTTGTCTTCATTAGCCTTATTAGCCCCACCTGTGGAAATGGACAGATGGCGTCTCCACAACACTCATGAGGGAAGCTACACAAGTAGAATCCAAGGGCATGGATTTGAACCCTGGCTCTAATATAGAGGAATATATGACTATGTATTGGTGACTTTATTGCTACTAGCTTCCGTTTCATCATCAATCCATAAGAAATAGTGAAAGGATTATGTGAGGATTAAATGAGAAAACAGAAGTGTAGCACTCAACTATCAGCTGCTGATGCCTAGCAAACTGTAAGTACTAATTTTTATTTTTCCTAGTGTGGGAATTCACTGAGAATCTAACTTAGGGAATCAGCTGATAGCAGGAAAAGTAATGAAATAGTTCTCCACAGAACATAAATAACTGCTGAGTAAGCAGTCTACAATTTTTATTATGTCAATAATTGCTCACACCTGCAAAAGCATCGCAATTAATTGGGTTTGCCTCCACCATCTGTGGGTTAGAAGCAGCAACTACTCAGAATGAGAGAAAAATAGTGATTCATGATCTACCTTTTCAAGGCTTGTGGCAATATGAGCTCCAAACATATGATTCACAAGATGAGTCACAGAGAATTTTACCTGGGGAGACTCAGGATTTTAGACCTGGAACCTCCTTGTGTGGCCACTTCTTACCTCAGTGACCTCCATCCTTCTCACTGTGGATATGCTTTCCCACCTCACAAAGAGGGGGTGACCACTCTCTCACTCCCACTTTTAGTCAGGGTTGGCCGATGCAACTTTGGTTTGAAGGGAAGCGATGCTAACCCCAGACCAGGTCTGTAAGCCTGGCAGTTTCCTCTTTCTTTTCCTCTATCTGTGGGGGAGGCTGGCAGCCATGGAAACTAAGATAAGCACCTCTGAGTAACCATACTGAAGGTCTCATGGAACCATTCCCCAACTGTTCCATGTTATCCTGATACTGAAAATTGAAAGCAATTCTGTTACACTATTGGTGGGAATGGAGACTGGTCCAGCCCCTACAGAAATTAAAAAAAAAAATTTTAATTGAATTCACTCTGCATTAAACATATCAGTTTCAGGTATGAATCATTAAAAATCAAATTTATATATATCATAATAATGATGAGTTAACAACATTAAATGTTATTTATAAATTATTATAAATCATCATTCAGTTCCATTAAATTTAGTGCAAAGTGTCCAATTCTTTCCTTTATAATACAGTTGACCCCTTATATACCTATCTTCCCCCTTTCTTCTGGTAAATACTAATTTGGTCTAGGATAAGTAATTCCAACATTACTTTCAAATAAATACATGATCATATACACAATGTATACTTACACGCCCATCATGTGCAAAGCCTCCCCACTTGTATGTGCATATACACACGTGGCATTGAGTGAGTAGACTTCAGTTTAGCACTAAAGTAATGAGGCTGCAATATCCTTCCTGCCAGGGTGTCTTTGGAGGATGCAGAGGTCCATAGCTTGCTGTTACCGTCTTTAAACACTTCATCATTACCATTCAGGGAATCTGTATTTCAAAGTTTGCTCATATGTGCAAAAATACAGGGTCATTTTGGCAGGTGAGATGGGTGTGCATTAAGGAGTGAATGAGTTGTCAATTGTTTTTCATGTTAGACTCACCCTGGATCTTTAGGGGAGACTTTCAGAGCAAGTTACACTGGTTATGGACTTACTGGATGCCCCTGGGAATAAATTAAGACTATTCACATGCATGTTTCTGCAACTTGCATGTGTTTATCTTTTTTGAATGCTGAATAGTATTCCATTGTGTATATGTACCACATCTTCTTGATCCAATCTATTTTTGGGCATCTGGATTGTTTCCATATCTTAGCTATTGTGAACAGTGCTGCAGTAAACATAGGGGTGCATGTATCTTTTTGGATTAATGTTTTTGTGTCCTTTGAGTAAAAAAGTGCACAAGGGACTATGGTGATTGTTCACGGGTGAATCGGTGGTGGGTAACCTATGGGGAATACACAATGATATAAAAGATATAAATAATAATAAAAATATATTAAAAATTAAAAAAAATTAAAAAATTAGAAAAGACTATTCACATGCAGGAAGATCACATGAGAGACATCATTTTTTCCTCTTAAGATGTTCAGAGAGAGGCTATAGGGCCATAGATACTGAGTTTTTTCCTTCTTCCAGCTTCTTGCTTGTAGGGTAAATGAAAGAATGATCAGGATTTTCTGCCCTCCCGCCATTAGTATCGATGATAGATCCCTGTGGTCCTACATGCATGCCTGATGGTGGCACCTGGAGTAGGGTATGCTCATGCGTGAGTGGGTACACCTGGGCCTGGAGAGACAGCATATAAGGGCGGTGTCACAGAGGAGCAGCAGAAGTAGCAGCAGTAGGAGAAGAAGTGGTAGCAGAGGACTATGAGACAACGCCAGAGAGCCCAGAGAAAGTAAAGTTTTGTTGGGGCCTAGGAGGTTTGCCAGCCTCCTGGACCCCGGACCCCCTTTGCCTGCCCTGTACCTGGTTGCCTCACTACAAAAGATCATTAAAAGCCTCAAAAAGCCACCAATGGCTCCAGGACTCCTTTATCTCTCTGCCTGAATCATAAGGAAACTGCACTGTGCCTTGCTGGCTCTGCAGGCCACACCTTTGACCTTGGCCATGTCAGGGGTCTGACTATGGTAACTGTTGGCACTTTCTGAATGCTGAGCTTTTCATATCTTGCAAGTGTTTTGTGTAATGCTCCACCTGAGCCTGTAAATGCAGGGTGGAGGGCACCAACCGATTAGACATCTGGAAACTGTTTCTGCGCTGAAGAAATGATATGGAGGGCAGGTCCAAAAACCTGCAAAGGGATAATGAACCTTGGGGTACTTCTTTTTGGCCTAGAACATTTACTCTCCTTGTGAGAATATACAACATCTGCAACATAGGGCTTACGTAGGAAAAATCCCAATGCCCTGACCATCTTTCCCTGAAGTTTATTGAGTCCCATCAGCATTCATGTGTGGCATTGGCCCTCCCAGCTCCTGGGGGTCACAGGCTGAGTGGATGAAGTGTAGGCAGCTTGGCAATACCTCCGCAACACATCACAGTCCAGGTCCCTTGCTGCTGGGTCATGCTGTAGATGGCTCAGGCGTAGTGCTTGCTCCTTGTGTTTGATCCTGCCTCACCTGGATAGCACCAGATCTAGTTTGTCCTGTAAACTGGTTCTTTAATCAATGGAATGGATCTTTCTTGCTCACTTGTAAACTTGGGCAGCCAATTGTGGTTTACAAATGAAGGAGGACAGAGCAGCTGTTACCACTAACAATATAGACACGATTGCTGAGACAAACATTTTCATGGTGATGCATGGGAACACTAAATCCAAACCACATTGTTTAGCTTTTACTCTAGTAAAGGGGAATGCCACATTGCCTAAAGTAAATGCAAGAGATCATAGTTTAGAAAATATGACAGAGTTGAAAACTTAAAGCTGTATCACACAGTAACATCCTTTAGAAGAAAACAATTGATTCAAGGAAATACACACACGCACACACACACATATATATTTCCATGGCAGTTTACTTTGGAGTCTTCCCTAGGGCCCAAATGGAACCCAGTGGCAGTGAGTCAGGAGTGCCCCAGGCAGGCATTCCAAAGGGGAGAGGATGCTTGAACAGTGACTGTTGGGAAAGGGCCACTTGTTGACAGACTTGAGGAATGCGTCAGACCACGAGAACCGTTTTCATGTGTCTGCTTCTGTTCAGTGTTTGTTTCAGACTGACATCAGATGCCATACATGGAGTGATGTGACCCTGATATTTACATGCTCTGGTTCCCTGTTTTTCTTGTGGATTGAGAAGTCACTGAGAGTCTATAAACATGGCAATGGAGTTTGAATTCACAGAGGCCAGAGCAGGCTCTGAGAGAAGTGCTCAGTGTCACCTGACACCCAGAAAGGGAAGAGGATGCTAGTCACCCCCACCTGTAGCACAGCATGGAGCTGAGGAATCGCAGCTCTTGGCCCTTCTCCCTGGATTGTTGGGAGATGCCTAGAGTGGTGTTCTGGGTGCAGAGAGAAAGCCAGGATGCAGTCAGCTGTGTTCCTGTGTAAGCATTTCTGGTAAGTTAAAGAACTATCAGAAGAAAGCGTTTGAATTCCCAAAGCTCACTTTATTTGTTGTGATTTCTTTTCTTATTCTGGTGAAATTTTAATTTGTAATTGTGTACTCCTTATTCTTAAAAAAGATCCCAACTTGTGTAAGATTCTGACCACGTAGAACCCGTGTTACTTTTTTTGGTTATTGTCATCATTGAAATGTATTCAGGGTGAGTAGAACCCAGACAGTTCTCTGTAAGCCCTGCCCTGCACAGTGCCAAACCTCCTCCTGGCAGATCAGCTACTCAGCAGAGTGTCCACACACAATAGATGGTGGCCAACTTTTGCAGTGCAAGATCAACTCCCAGAACCTTCTTCCTAAGCTTGCAAGGTGCTTCTTGTTCTGGATAAGCATTTGCTTAGGAAAAAAGTACAGAAGATGAAAAGGTGGAGTGTCACACCACTTCAAGCTGAGCTCATTGTATTCTTCCCTCAGGTCACAGGGCAGCCTCTGCAGTGAGCCCAGTGGCTATGGGACTTGGAACTCCACTAGGCCTGGACATTCCATGTAGAGACAACTTTTGCATCTGATGCGGGGGCACTGACTTGACGACGGGCAAAGACTGATGAAAACTGAGTTTTGTCATTTTAGGGAAAATCAGTAAACCAGGCTTTTCCCCCACCCTCTCATGGCTGTTATGGATGCCTGGGGCTGCGGAATGTGAGCACGGGTCATGCTCACCTGTAATTCTGGACACCTTGGCCCAGGGAGCACGGGTGTGCTCATGTGCAAATGCTTACACCTGTGCCTAGAAGAGAGGAATAAAGGCAGCGGTAGCAGCAGAGCACTGAGGACCACTCTGAGGTGAGACCACTAGATGAGACAACCCCAGACTGAGTGGGAGAAGAGATAAATGCTGAGGTTTGTCCCCTGATTTGGCATTAAAGGCCTTAAAAATCTACCAGAGGCTCCAAAATGATCTTTTTGTGAGAAGTGACAGTGAACCTACCTGGCTTGGAATGGTTGCAAAACAACTATCTAGTTCAATTTCTCACTTCTCATATGAGAAAACAGATATGGGAGCATTCAAAACCTGCCCTAGGAACCTGTGCTGGGGCAGTGGGCAGAGGGGCCAAGGGCCCAGCGCTGGTAATCCCAGTCGCCATGCATCGCCTTCTCTTCAAGAATGGCCCACATGAAAGCAAACAATATGCCACTTGTTATGGAATTAGAACTGGCCTCCAGATGGGATACCTTTTCCACTATGAGTGTGGAAACGCCAAGTGGTGCAGTGTGAGTTGTAGAATTGTTTGTTGCGTGTTGTCCTGAAGGAAACACAGGCTGGGGGTGGGCCAGGATGTCTCAGGTCTGCCCATTTTTGCCTCCAAGGGTTGCAGTGATAACTTCTGCTTTTCCCCTGTGTCTGCCACTGGGCCCAGGAAGATAGACAGGGAAGAGGAGCAAGGGTGTGGTGTTGCCTGCTGTGGCCCGGAAAGCTGCTGCATAGGACCCATTCAAGCAGACCAAGATCTGGCTCTTAGGTAGATCTCCCTTTTTCTACTTCAGCCACCAGTAATTTAATATTATTTAAAAAATTTATATATTTTCACATACTTGTTCATTTTGGTACAGTGTTTCATTTCTCTTCTCAGGTGTTGTCCCCATAAAATTACCACCACCAAGACACCGTGAACCATCACCATAGACTCTTGTGCTCTTCCCTCCTGTTTTGACCCCTCTTCTTCCCCCTTCCTTGATGAATGTTTCCAAGTTATAGTTTGACTACTAGTTGTCTTTTTCCCCCATCCCTTGTATAGTTTCCCTATGTTCCTCGTATAAGTGAAACCATCTGATAATTTTCTTTTTCCTTCTGACTTTTTTCACTGAGCATAATCCCTTCCAGCTCCATCTATGTTGCTGTGAATGGCATAAATTTATCTTTTTTTGCTTGCTGAATGGTATTCTATTGTGTATATGTATCACATATTCTTGATCCAGTCATCTGATTTTGGGCATTTAGGTTGTTTCCATATTTTAGTTATTATAAATAGTGCTTCATTGAACATAGGAGTGCAACTATCCATTTGAATTAATGCTTTTTTTGTCCTTTGGGTAGATTCCTAGGAGTGGTATTGCTGGGTCATATGGTAGCTCCATTTTTAGTAATTTGAGGGTCCTCCACACAGCTTTCCTAGTGGTTGGCCCATTTTGCATTCCCACCAGCAGTGTAGGAGGGTACCTTTTTCTCCACATCGTTGCCAGTGTTTGTTATTATTAGTTTTTTTTAAATGTGGGCCATTCTTACTGGTGTAAGGTGATATCTTATTGTGGTTTTGATTTGCATTTCCCTGATTATAAATGATGTTGTCCTTTTTTCATGTGCCTGTTGGTCATCTGCATTTCCTCTTTTGAGAAGTGTCTTTTTAGCTGCTCTGACCATTTGTTGACTGGATTCTTTGCTATGTTTTTGTTGAGTTGTGTGAGCTCTTTGTAGATCTTTGATATCAGTCCCTTATCAGTTTTGTGGAGTGCAAATATTTTCTCCCAATCTGTGGGGTGTCTCTTTATCCTGGCTATTGTCTCTTTTGCTGTACAGAAGATTTTTAGTTTGTTGTAGTCCCTGCTGTTTATCTTTTCTTTCATTTTCTTTATTTCAAGGAATGAGTCTTTAAAGATATTTCTGAAGTATATGTCATGGAGTGTTTTTCTTATGTTTTCTTCTATGTATTGTATGGTTTCAGGTCTTACATTCAGATCTTTTATCCACTTTTAGTTGATATTTGTGCGTGGTGTGTGGTAGTGGTCTAGTTTCATTCTTTTGCATGTGGTCATCCAGTTTTCCCAGCAGCGTATATTGAAGAGACTGTCCTTGTTCCAGTGCATATTCTTTGCTCCGTATGTGGATTAGTTGTCCATATATGTGTGGCCTTATGTCTGGGTTTCAGTTCGGTTCCCTTGTTCTGTTTGCTTTTGTTCTAGTATTATGCTGTCTTAATTATTCCTAGCCATCAGTAATTTAAAAACTCTGTAATCTGGTTCTCTGGTGGGGCCAAACAGCAGGCAACACAGCTGTTCCAGAAAGAGGACATGTATATTTTGGTTTAGTTTGTAATTCTTGGTCCCAGTTCAAAGTTCTAGCAAACTAGGAAAACCTGGTAGGGGCTGTGCTGAAAGTAGCTCAGTGACATCCTTCATGGTGCTTTCTGTACAGATTTGCCTATTAACCAAACTGTCAGGGCTTTCAATCCTTGCCTTGTTGGGCTCACAGGGCCCTCTCAGGCCCCTGGTTTGCACTGTTTCATGCTTTCACTGTGTGACCTGGGAGACCCCTGAGTTACGTCTTAATGGTTCTGCTGGGCAGAGAGCTGTATGTAGGACTCCAAAGACATGCATCATCCTCACATACCTTGAGCTGTGCAAAGCCCACCATGAGGTCTCATGCAGGGGCTTTTACTGGGGCCCTTCCAGGCCTATTGCTGTGGTGCTTTGAGAGTCTGACTCCTGGATGACAAGCCCACTGTTGGAACTCAAGCCTGGCCACATGGGAGACTATCTGGGTTGCTGAAATGAAGGGCTGTTCTCCACTCTCAAAGGGTTTCATTTAACAGGTTTGGGAGTGTCCTGGAAGTCAATAGTTTTTTTTTTTTTTTTAAAGGTTTATTTTTTATTTTTACATACAAGCTGGGGTACAGGCCAGAGGCGTGGGGCAGCGAGAGGGTTCACCAGAGCCAGAGCAGGGAGCAGAACAGGCAGATCAGAAATACACTGCTGAGGGGAGCAGCGGGCGAGGCAGGAGAGGTCTGCCGCGCCATGTGGGATTCTCCCCGGCCGGGCGTTGAACTCACGTCACCGCTGCCGACAGCTCCACAGCGCAGCGCTTAACCGCTGCGCCACCGGGGAGGCCCGGAAGTCAATAGTTTTAATGCTCCTTCTGACTAGATCACTATCTCAGACTGGGTCTCTGCCTCAGATTGTATCTGTGATCCTCAACATTGGGTGGCATGAAACTTACTTCGGGAGTATTATGTACCCCAGGCTATCAGATTGGGGGGAAGAAAATAAAGAGGCCAGAATATGATATCTTCCTCACTGGAAGCTCCAACTTCTTATATAAACAGTGTCCCATTGTTATGTGTGTCATCCCATCATGCTGCTTGGGAACTTCCCAAATCATCAGCAGACTCCAGCATAAAAGTTGTACTAGAGACTCCTCAGGTCACTGGGTTCTATAAAAAAAAATCAGCATACAAATATTTAAAACCAAAGTTAGTTTGTGAAACAAATCCAGATTTTGTCTCTAGAATTATGAAGACAAATGTAAAGTGCTAGGGGCCTTCTGGCATCTTTTGGGTGTGGCCCCTGCCTGGGTGCCTGTTTGAAGGCACTTGGTCTGCAAAAAGTAGGGCCCACGCAACACATACTTCTATGGCTCTGAGAAATGGATTTAGTGACTAATTTGGAAAAAAACCACTTCAATCTGAGCTGCATTCTGTGATCCAAACATATTTCAAACATGTGCTTAAGCTGCAAAAAGATGTTTTTAAAAGCTAGAATATAAATTTCTCTATTAAAATAAAAGTGATTTTTACTGTAGCCCCTATTATGCTCCAAGAATGACTCATGTCCTGAGTGAATTTGCTTTATTTGAAAAAAACAGCAAGTATTTTAGACTCCTCCTTCATCACGAGGCTAGTTTTTCAAGTGAATGTACTGATTGAAAAAAATATTGCTGTTGGATAGTTATCATGCCTGAATATCACACTCACATGGTAGAAGCATTTGAGCCAGTTGCTGTTACCTCAGAGACTAGTGTCTTGCATGATTGTATGGGCCTCATATCAGGGCTACCTTTGGCAGGCAATGCTAAACTAAATCTGTGACTTAAGAGTTTTGTAACTCCAGATATAAATAAAGAGCAAGTTAGTAATTCCAGTTTCTGAAATCACAATGCAGGCTTCCTGCTAGGCCCGGAAGAGTGGCAGGGAGGCTTGTGGTCGGCCTCGGTGCTTGCTGAAGTGACAAAGGAAGGAAATAGGCAACATCAAAAGACACTGTTTGGTGCTTGGAACCTCTCTGACATGAAGTTTTACAAGTCTGCATTTTTATCAGTTGCAGGCGAACAGCTTCCTTCCCTCTGTGTGGTGTCTGACTTTTGGACTTGCCAGATTTTTCTCACTTTCAAATCCATCCTAAGTGACTCTCAGCTGGCTGGGCTTGGAGCTAGGTTAATTAAGTATTAGAGGCAAAAATCTGGGCCACCCATGTCCAGACCACACAGCACTCTGGGATGGGAACTGGATTATAGATTTTCTTCACCACCCCCCCGCCCCCCCCTTGGGAAGCTGGTCTGTACTTCCTGGCTCCCACACGCTAGAGTCCAGGGGCATCCCTGCAAAAAACTGCAGGCTTGAGCCATTGTGCTGCTTTCTTACTGGGAGCTGCTGTTCTTGCAGTGGACAAAGAAGGGAATTCCTCACAAATCCTGGAATATTACCCTGGTTTAGCAGGGAGAGGAAGAGGGGGAGGTAGGGAATAGGTCAGGTATGGAGTCCTCCAGGAGTTATAATGTATGTGGATGAAAGTGCTCTAATGCTTCTTAAACTGAGAAGGACCATTTTTCTTCTGTCCTTCAGTTTTAAAAATATCACATCTCTTTGTATTTAGAAATAATGATGAAATATATTGGGTGAAAAAAAATCACAAAGACACACAAAATGCTTCAATTTTTGGGTTGTCTGAAAAGTCATGATGCACATTTTCTATATTCATGACTTTTCTGACAACCCAATATTTATCTTTAGTATTTTCAGACATCAAGTTATTCTCAAATTGCTATGAATTTCTAAAGGTCTATACTTATCTTGTACAGTCTAGAAACAGGGGACTCCTGGAGTATATGTATGTGTGGGAGGTGTACATGTATGGTTCTGCTTCCAGTTATAATGTGTGGGTTTCCCCCCACACCAAGCAATTCTCCAACAACAGCTGATGTGGCCTACAATTCAGTTCAATTCTGACACTTACCTGCCTGGAGATAAAGTCAGATCCTACCAGGTTGAGGTCTCAGTCCCTCAGACTGTCCCTTTGAACCTTTTAGATGCCAGTCACAGGTACATTTGGCGCCTGTGCTTTTGACCGATAGACTTTAGATCCAAGGTCCCATATCCTATCTTTAGATTTGATTGTTTTGCTAGAACAGCTCACAGAACTCAGAGGTAACTTTTACTTACTAGACCACCAGTTTATTATAAAAGAGTGTAGCATGGGAACAGCTAGATGGAAGATGCACAGTGCAAGATATAGGAAAAGGAGCTTCCATGCTTCCTCTGAGGGCCCATTCTCCCCAGTTTGCATGTGTTCATTAACCAACAGGTTTTTCAGATGCATCCTTTTGGCTTTTATGGAGACTTTATTACTTAGGAAAGATAGATCTCTAGCCTCTCTCTCCTCCCCAGAGGACTTCAGCTGGGACTGAAAATATGACCCTCTAACCACATGGTCGATTCCCCTAGCCCAGCCCCCATGCTTAGGTGACCTAGGGGCTTTCCAAATGTCACTTTCATCACTTTCATCATAGGAAATTAAGGTTTTAGGAGCTCTGTGCCAGTATCAGAAAGAGACAGGAAGAAGGCCAAGTATATATTTCTTATTGTAAGTCCTAATTTCACGTGTGTGAATATAAAGTGTGAGTGTGTTATGTACATGAGTGTATGTGCATATTTGTATTTGTACCTGGGTGTGGGTGTGTGATGGATATATATGGATGGATATATATATATATATATATATATATATATGGATATATATGGATGGATATATATACATGTATATATGTATATGTATGTACACATATATATGTATGTACATATATGCATATGTATGTGTGTGTGTATATATGTATATATATAGGGGGGCATAGGGGAAGTAGAGGAGGGATTTAGACTGGACTATGTGATGTCTTTGCCCATGAGGGTGCTCAGAGTGATCCTACTAATGATGGGTCTATTTAATTGGTGCCTGAAGAAATGAGTGCACATGCACTTAGCACAGGTTTACACAGAAAGTCGTGGGGATGTGGAGGAGCCTCTCCCACAGTACAGTCTAGATGGTCAGAGCTGGGTGGCTAGGCCTGTGGGTGTCTTCTGTTCCTACACTGTGAGCACAGTGCTTGGGCCATGACTGGCTGCAGTGTGAACCTTGCTTGTGCAGGCGCTGACCAGGAATCTGAGCATCTTCCCCTGTCTGGTGCTCCCAGCCCCATGAAAATGCACTGCTGTCAACCCTATTTAAGGGACAAGACACTAAGACTCAAAGTCCTAGAAGCTTGATGAGTGGCAGTGCTGGAAGCCAAATTCAGTACTTGTGCCCCCAGCTCCAGCTTTCATTTACAGTGGCTTGTAGGTACATTTCTCTCCTGGGGATTATGATTATTATTGACTCTTTTTGGAAAGGAAATCAACTGGAAACACTCCATGCCCACCTCTGAGAAGAACTGCCCCTCACTGAATGGCCTGGTCAATTTGGACTGCAGAGAAACTCTCAGAAGCATATAACCAAGTGTAATATAATTATAGAATAAATTATTTTAGATATGTGTTTTGTAACAAAGTACTCAGTGTTGTCCAGGCTTCTCCTTTGCAAAAACTGGCCATGGGAGGGCAACACAAAGGTATTCTTAGTGTTCTGTAAAAATGTATTCATTTTCTATTTTAAAAAAGCTAAAAATTATTTTCTGAATTTTTCTAGTTGAGGCTAAGTAATAAGTCTAGCTGTGGGTAAAGTTCTTCCTTCCATTGCAGACAGATGGTCTATATTCATGAGAAGACTTCTGGGGCTTCAGAAGCACTCCCCGAGGAGCCAGACTGTAGTAGCAAGCTGGGGGATCCCTCTTTGCACCAGAAGGGGACCTGTACCTTGGGCGTCTCCATATGGCCTAAAGATCACCTCTGATTTTTATAAGATTACATATCATTTAGTAAAGATGATGATGCCTTAATAGCAGCATTTCTTGGTTTGTGCTGAAATAGTTCATGCAACCTCTCTCTCAGCAATGACCTTGAGCAGATGGAATACTAAATTCTACAGCATTAACAAATATGTCTTCTGGAAACTTCTGGACTCTGTGATGGCCTCGTAGACACCCAGTTTGGGGTTTTATATGCATGATCCAGATAAAGGATATTTGAAGCCTTCTTAGGATCTTTGCTTTCAACTGTGGGTCAGCCATCAAGCGTGATTTTCTTACTAAGAAAATGAATTTTCAACCTCTGAATGGGAAACAGCTTTTATGCTAATAGATTCTTCTGGATACCCTTGCCCTCCATGTTGTTCATATATTTATGACTTTGCAAGACAATAATCTTGGGTTCATTTCCTGTGGTTCTATAGCACTAGGCATAACTGCTATGATGTTAAGTGATTTATATTTCTGGTCATGGATGAGAGTCATGGTGGTATAGTTGAAGGCACCCAGAGGCATACAGAGCCATGGAGCTCTGTGACAGGGTTGAATTAATTGTTTTGGGTCTAGTGCATATTTTGTTAAATGACGGACTTGAAGTATGAGTTCACTTCCAGCTCTGAGTCTTTGAGTTTGATTAAGTGCTCTAATCTGGAAGCTTTTGCTTAGTGTGATCTTCATATGTGGAATAATTTGCTTAAACATTCTTTCAGACCAGGGAGTTTGACTAGAATGAAGGTTGATATAACTAGACTGAGAATCAAAAAGTCTGAAGCAGTGTCTCATCATTGCCTGGAATTGACTTCAACCACAAGATAGCTTAACCTGAGAAAATCTGGTTCCTTATCTTCAATTAAAGAGCTAGTTGAGTTAAGCCTGTGAGGCCTATACCAAGACCTAAATAGTTCAGTTTCATAACACCTTGGTAAAATACATTCATACCGATTCTTTTTTTCTGTCTTACTTGATCATACCACTTAATCATTTCTTAAAGATGGTGGTTTTTTTCTGAAAATTCCAGCACTAGGAGTTCAATGTTCTTCCCAGTGCTTCACCTCCTAATGGGTTAGAACAGGCTAGTGAGGGCAGAGTTTAGAGGATGAATACAGGCAGTGAGTAAAACTAATTATGCCTAACACCCTGTAATAATAGAGCATTGATTCAGTTTCAGGATTGACCCTATGCAAACTGTGAAGGATGTAGTGATGTTCTGGGACCTCCAAGTTCCCTTTTCTGTGCCTTCCTTTCTCTATTCTTTTATTCTCAATCATTCAACATCTACCTGCTTAACATGTAGTGTCAACACATTATTTTTATGATAATTGTTTTTCTAGGAAGTGATAGTATAAGTTAAATTACATTAAATTATAAATGAATTTTATCACTTTATGGAGGTAAAGGCACAAAAGTCATCTAACTTAATTTCCAAGTTAATGATATCATTATTTTTGAGCACTTTCTTTTCTTCTTCAGAGATAGTGAGACTTCTGTTGTATATTGTTTTGCTTTTTTTTTTAAAGATTTATTTATTTATACATACAAGCTGGGGTACAGGCCAGAGACGTGGGGTGGTGAGAGGGTTCACCAGAGACAGAGTGGGGAGCAGAACAGGCAGATCAGAAATACACTGCTGAGGG
Organism: Scalopus aquaticus; assembly: GCA_004024925.1. NCBI lineage: Eukaryota > Metazoa > Chordata > Mammalia > Eulipotyphla > Talpidae > Scalopus > Scalopus aquaticus. Next base: position 50,362 of record PVIJ01011737.1, read on the forward strand.
GAGCAGCGGGCGAGGCAGGGGAGAGGTCTGCTGCGCCATGTGGGATTCTCCCCGGCTGGGTATCAAACTCGCTGCTGACAGCTCCACAGCACAGCGCTCAACCACTACGCCACCAGGGAGGCCCTTGTTTTGCTTTTTCTGTGGAACTAACCCTATAAGGCAGTTATCTCTGACATAATCATAACATCACCATGTAACATATGGGATATATTCTCCATTTTCTTTCTTTTTATTGAGGTACCATTTGTTTATAACTCTGTGTAGGTTCCAGGTGTACAATTTCTCACCTTTGCAACTGTTTATATTACAACACACCAGTCACAAAATGTCCAGTCACCATCTACCACCAACTAATTTTTCCTCCATTTTTTAAGCTCCGTAACATTCATGAGAGTCATTTTTCCTGGGGAGTATGATCAGTACACTAGATTTTCAAAGATTTTATCAACTTGTGTGCTGAGTGAGCCAAGCCTCTTATCTTCCTTCAGAAGGAGCTTAAAATATGGATGTGTCAGTGAGGAATGGGAGATATATATCCTTATGGCTTCACTAAAACATTTGAACGTCTGAAAAAAGACTGTTGACATGTTCATCCTTTTTCTTCTGGCTGGAGGAGTCAAGACTAAATGTAAAATGTTGCTTCAGTTATTCTTTTTAGTTAGGTGTCTTTGAACATGGAAATCGTTTGCATGTGTCTTTCCATCTGTGGCAGCATTATGTTTTGTGTGTGTCCTTCAGCTTTGTACAGTTTAAATTTTCCTGACAAGAATAAATTCAGGTGCCACTTTAAGAGTTCTAAGCTGTTATTAGTCTCATTAATAGTCAAGAATCCCACTTTCCTAACATTTTCTATTGTATTACAGATATAGAAACATCCCTCCTTTCTTCCACCCTCCCTTAATCTGTCCATCCATCCATTTACTCATCCATGCACTAACCCATTTATGGTGGGTTTACTTTAGATTCTAGAGCTCCTGGTATAAATAGGAGAGTATATTACCTTCCTGTGTCTCTTAGTCCTCATGATCTAAATGAAGGGTTTTGTGGCATTATATGGTTACCAATATTCCCACAGACCAAGAAACATTGTGACTACTACAAATAGAATTTGTTATTGTTACTTTTTTGAGGTTTTGATGAAGTCTCATGTTGACAATGATAAAATGATTATGACAGCTTTTTGATTGTGATAAATGTCTAGCTCTATTTTTGAAATTGTGTTTTCAATAAATACTTGATAAGTTGATGGATGAGTACTCTTATAAAACTTGGTAAAAGAATTTGCATCTGGAATAGTAAATTTGAGGACATTTTAGAGTCAAGGTACAACGGCTCAGTGGACACTTATGATTTCAACTTTAGTAATACATAATTTTGTCATTTTTTCACATTTGGTACAGAAAAAGGATTATAAAAAAAAGGCAGAATATTGTTACTACAAATGGGTTTTATGCAAAATGGACTTCTTAGACCTGTGTGTGGGTTTTTTTTTTTTGTGGAAGAAAGACTCACAATTCCTGAAATATGGTATCATCATAGTCTTCCTCTAGATACTAAGAAATACTCTGTGGTCACAGTTTTCTGAAAGCACTTTCAAACTCTGGGAAGAAGGTGTTGTATCTCTTGACAAATAGCGATTGATTTCCAGATCTAATTATTTTCTGCTGTCAAACAAAGCAATAGCAAATGGTCATCTAACTCTTTCATTGTGACCCAATATGACTAGCCTACCACCTTCCTCCCTCCTGTTTCCTGCACTGTTACAGAGAAGCCTTGTGGATTGCATCACAACATCCTTTTGAAAAAATGGCAAAATGATTTTGCTCTTTCTCCAGGAGAACTAGGAAGAGAAAGGAGCTGACATCATTGTTTTACATATTAACAGTCTTGTTTATGAAATGGGGGCTGCTTTTTTTTTGGTATGGGATGCCTACAGGAATGCTAGTGATTGGTTATTATTGATCTTGGAAGATATTATTATTTATTATATCTTTTATATTATTGTGTATTCGCTAAAGGTTACACACGACCGATTCACCCATGCACCGTCACCATAGTCCCTTGTGCTCTTTCCTCCTCTGTTTTGAACCCTTATCCTCCCCCTCCCTCTCTGAATGTCTCTCTCTTATTAGGTTCTCCTATATTCCTGATATAAGTGAAACCATTCAATATTTTTCTTCTTTTTTTTGGTTTATTTCGCTGAGCATGATCCCTTCTTGCTCCATCCATGTTGCTGTGAATTGCATGTGTTTATCTTTTTTGATTGCTGAATAGTATTCCACTGTGTATATGTACCACATCTCCTTGATCCAGTCATCTATTTTGGGCATCTGGGTGGTTTCCATGTCTTAGCTATTGTAAACAGTGCTGCTGTTTACAAGGTGCATGTATCCTTTTGGATTAATGTTTCTGTGTTCTTTGGGTAGATTTCCAGAAGTGGTATTACTGGGTCATATGGAAGCTCCATTTTTAACAGTTTGAAGAACTGCCATATGGCTTTCCATGGTGGTTGGACCATTTTGCATTCCCACCAGCTGTGTAGGAAAACTCTTTTGTCTCCGCATCCTTGTTAACATTTGTTGTTGCCTGTTTTTTTAATGTGTGTCATTCTCACTGGTGTGAGGTGGTATCTCATTGTGGCTTCTATTTGCATTTCCCTGATTATAAGTGATGTTGAACATTTTTTCATATACCTGTTGGTCATTTGCATTTCCTCTTTGGAGAAGTGTCTTTTTAGCTCTTCTTCCCATTTTTATTGTTATTTATGTCTTTTACATTTTGAATTCCCCTTGGGCAGCCCACCACCAATTCACCCGTGATCCATCTCCATGGTCCCCTGTATTCTCCTCTTTTCCATTTTGTGCCTTTATCCTCCCCTCTCCCCCCCCCACCGCCGAGTGTCTCTCTCCCACCCGGCCTCCCTATAGTCCTGTTATAAG
>PVIJ01011738.1:0-53185 GCA_004024925.1 Scalopus aquaticus
CACACACACACACACACACACACACACACACACACACACACACACACACACACACACACACCGGCAGGAGGAAGGGGCCAAGCCAGACTCCGGGAGCTGCTCGAGAAAGAGCAAAATGGGAGACAGAGTCTCACCCTACCAGCAGCGCTTCCGAGGCTGGAAAACCATGTGGACGCCAGAATGGGGTGGTGGTAGATTTTACATGAATGATCGGTTCCTCTAGCTTTCCTTCCTGCTGCCAGGATACAGAATACAGCTCCCTCCACAACCATCTCTTTCCCCAGTCAGCTCCGCGCCTGGAGTTTCCTACTTTGATCATTGCACTCCGCCCTCCCCAGGGGACTGGTGAGGAGAGCAGCTGCGGGGACTCCAAGGCGTCTGTGAGAGGGGCGGAGCAATACCCGAAGAGTTCAGTCAGAGCAAGAAGCCGCAAGGGGACGCAGAACACGACCTCTATCTAGTGAAGGTCATTTATGTGCAAGCTGAGGGTTTAAGGCATTGATGGTGGGAAGGGCTGGGGCCCTCCAGGACGAAAGAGGCGGCTATTGAGCGCCACCATCTGGGCTGAACTTGAGCGGTGAAAGCTCCACCCACCTTGTGGCTTTTCAGAGCTCTTTTCTTGGGGAACCCAAACACTCTCCTGTTGGAGGGTATAATAGCTGGAGAAGGTTTGAGAATAAGTGTGAGTCTGGTGGCCTGAATGTCTGTGTGTTGTGGCTTTTTTTAAAGATTTATTTATTTATGCATACAAGAACTGGGGTATAGGCCAGAGGTAACAGGGGTGAGAGGATTCACCAGAGACAGAGTGGGAAGCAGAACAGGAAGATGGATTGAAGTACACTGCTGAGGGGAGCAGTGGGTGAGGCAGGAGAGGTCTGCTGTGCCATGTGGGAAGCTCCCTGGCTGGGGATTGAACTGCTGCTGCAGTGGCTGCGGATAGCTTCATAGTGCTGTGACTTAATCCGTTGTGCCACCAGGGAGGCCCATGTCTGTGTGTTTTGTATGTGTGTTTTCCTCACCCCTCCAATCAACACTTACTGGGTGCCATCCTCTGTGCTGAGAATACCTGGATGAATGACCCAGTCTCTGCCACAGGCCATACCTTTCTTAAGCACTAGAATTCCTGGCATTGTATTGTAGAGCACTGGCCAATTACAAACCGCTTTCATGCGCCATTCTCCACCCCACCCCCGTGTGTGTGTGTGTGTGTGTGTGTGTGTGTGTGTGTGTGTGTATGTGTGTGTGTATACATGCACACTTGCTTGTTCACAGACGTACTTGCTGGACAGGAGTATTAGTAAGTGTGACTAGGAGGAATTAGGCTCCCTTGTCCATAAAAGGAGAGGCCATCAGGAGTCACTGGGACTCAGACACCCCAAGAAACTCGCTGAGGAAGCAAAAGGAGGTGTGGCATCTTGCCTGTGGCAGGCGGGGCCTCTGAAACCAGATCTACCTGGAGAAAGGCTCTTACATCTCCACCTTCCCATTTTCATTCTCCTCACGTTTGCTTTCCCCCTCCCCTAGTGCTGGGAGATGGTATTTTTAGAAGCTGCTAGAGACCCAGGACTCCTTTCATTTTAAAATGAGACCTCCCTCCACCACCCCTCATCCCTCTCTTCAAAACCCAGTCCCATCCTGTTTGCAGTCTCTAAGGCTCCAGCCATGTCTTTTTACCTCATTTCAGGAGGTTCTGAGGTTCTGACCCCATGTGCTAGAACAAAATACACACTCCCTATGAGCCATGCAAGGATCATTCCGGAGCCAAACAGGTGGGAGAAATTATCTGGAGAAGGCAATATAGGATCCTCCAACCAACTCCAAGCTGTCAGGAGTCTGATTCCCACACTCTCCCATAACACACACTTACAGAGATTTTAGGAAAACTGCCAAACTGAGACCCAAGGAATGGGGAAATGAATGAAATAATCCTCTTTCTTCCTCCGAACAATTCATTTACAATAATACCAGAGCAGAGAAGCTCATGTATACAGATATATGTAAATCAGCCATATCTTAATAAGAGTCACTCCAAGGTGGAATCCACTCTACCACAGGCTGCATAATACACATCTCAGAGAAGAGATTCAGGAGGACCTTAAAAGGAAATTAAACCATAGTTTATTGCGACCTTTAAAAGCTAGGGTTCAATCAACCAACAGCCAAGCTAGATCCCTCCCTCGAATAAATAGCCAGCACTCTGGAGGTGGGCGCTGGGACTGGGTTAAAGCAGGGTGATGACTCTGACTGTGGTGCGAAACAATCTGCGAACCTGCTTCAGCATTGTTTCTGTCCGTGGTGCTGAGCCTACCAGCATCTCAAACCTTCATTTACAGCTGGACCTGGACTTCTCTGCTTCCTGGCTCTGATCCTTGGACTAGGGCTCTCTGCCTACTCCTCAAACCTATAACCAAGTTCTCATGATTTGAGTCTCCAGGAGAAAAGTATCCTTACTACCTGTAATAAGAATGGAGGGGCCTGGGGGCTCCCTGGTGGCACAACGGTTAGGTGTGGAGCTGTCGGCAGCTGTGGCGGGAGTGCGAGTTCTACGCCTGGCCAGGGAGATTCCCACATGGCACGGCTGACCTCTCCTGCCTCACCCGCTGCTCCCCTCAGCAGTGCATTTCGGTCCATCGGCCTGTTCTGCTCCCCATTCTGTCTCTGGTGAACCCTCTCGCCGCCCCACACCTCTGCCTGTACCCCAGCTTGTGTGCATAAATAAATAAATCTTAAAAAAAAAGGGGGGACTGGAACCCATCTGGAAATTCCTGTTTTTTTCTTCTACTCTTCCAATATCCCATCTGAGGTAGGATGGGAGGGGTGTTTCTCTCTTTTACCTATCTCCAGGATGATGAGAAGAACATCCATTGGAGCTTAGCAGCTTAATCAACATCTAAATAATGTGAGGTGTTTTTCCCAGGAGCAGAAGCAACTTTACTGCAATCTCCATCTCCATAAAAGTTACAAAATTAGCAACTGAAAAACTGTATCTCTTCATTTTGTGTTGATGCAGAAAGTACATTCAGACTGGCTAGAGAGGGAAGGTCATTTTGTCCATGGGTAAAACTAAGATTTCTCCAGAGAAATCAGGGCCAAGTCTTATTCTTAGGCAATATAGCAAGGAGGGAGCAAAGAGCAATAGAAGCCCTACTCTCAAAGGGACATTCCCAATTTGTCTCTTTCCTTCTTCCATTCCATCTACCCCTCCTCAGCCAAGAAAGAAAGACGTATACTGAAGGTGAATTATTTTCTAGGACAATAGACTCACTAGCAAAAATGAAATGGAGGTTATAAATAAATATTTAAACTATATGTTTCTAAGATAAAGGAAATATAAAACATTTTCTTTCTTTTTTAACATTTTATTTCTTTTTTTTAAAGATGTATTTATTTATGCATACAAGCTGGGGTTTAGGACAGAGGTGTAGGGGATGAGAGAATTCACCAGATACAGAGTGGGGAGCAGAACAGGTGGATCCACTGAAATATACTGCTGAGAGGAACAGTTGGCAAGACAGGAGAGGGCTACTGCACCATGTGGGAAACTCCCTGACTGGGGATTGAACTCCCGCTGCAGTGGCTCTGGATAGCTTCATAGTGGTAAGACTTAACCTGTTGCGCCATCAGGGAGGCCCAACATGTTCTTTCTTGACTTTGAAAACTAAGCAGAGAAAATCTTTAAATTATCAAACACATTTACTTAGCCTTTATGAACTTCTACTCACTCCTTTGTAAGTTAGGAATGAAAACACTTTTCAGAGTTATTGTGAGGTCAGAATATAATTTGTGGGGCCTCCGTGGTGGCACAAGGAGTTAAGTCTCAGCACTATCAAGCTACCACCAGCCACTGCAGCATAAATTTGATCCCTGACCAGGGAGCTAATCCACATGGTGCAGCAGACCTCTCCTGCCTCAGCGACTGCTCCCCTCAGTGGTGTATTTCAGTAGATCCGCCTGTTCTGATGCCTCTGGTGAACTCTCTCTCTCTCTCACACACACACCCGCACCTTTAGCCTACATCTCAGTTCTTCTCTGCATAAATAAATAAAAATAAATCTTAAAAAGAAAAAAAAATAATTTGTGTGTATATGATCAGCACAGTGCTTACCACATAGTTCTGGCACATTTTATTCAATTACAAGGTTAATTAAGATGAAAACTGAAATAAAAAAGTTAGGCAGTGAGCTAGAAAAACAGAGATAGAATTAGATAGACACAAAGGAAAAGACAGAATGGGGGATAAAGAAAAAGGCAGCTGGTTGAGACAAATGAGGCTAGAAAGCACAGGAGCCTGCAGGAAATGTGCTTGAAGAGAGAGAGTGTCATTGGAGCAGGCTGGCTGGCCAGCTGCCAAGTGGCCTCAGAGCTGACATTTGCCTTGGTGAATTCATGACGGTCTAGGCTTATACACTTTAATAACACTAAGAAAGAGCCTATATACTGGGGGGAAGAGGGGTGTTGGGAAGTAGACGGTACTAACTCAGCTCCTACCCTATTAAATGTGTTAATACAATGAGAAATGTAACTGCCAAAGAGGCCCGAATGCTCACTTTGCCATGTCCAGCAAATTCTTCCATGGTAGGAGAATGTGCACAAGAAGGCAATTTATGATGTAAAGGCATAGTGTGAGCGGAGGGAGTTGGATGGTTTCAATATTTGATGGCATCAGGCTCTGATAACCTTGTATTTCCAAATCCCCAGTCAGCATAAACCTGCCACTGGCACCTGAGTGACTGTACTGGGAGTCAAGGCTGGGAATGGGGTCCATAGACATTTGCTTCTCCAACTGCTTTTTTTTAATCCTACTTACTTTCATTTCTGAGCAATCCAGGTTAAATTTAAGCAGAAATTTATTTCATTTAAATGACCAAAATAGTACCAAATAATAAAATTTTATAAGTGAAAATATCCATTCATTCCACCCCACAAGGTCCATTTCAAAATTTAAACCATGTTAAAAGCCTGACAGGTGTCCTTACTGATATTTTCTACACACACGCACACACACATGCACATGCAAACACATCCCTTTACAAAGGATGAATATACCTGTTAGTGAGTAAACATTGGTCAGTATATACTCAATACATTATATAATCTACCCTTTCATACTTTTTTTTATTGCTGAGAGAGTCCCAAGGTTGTACGTTCATCTACAATAGTCCTTCAGTCAGAGAAGACGACCCTCTCCCAATTCAGGGATGAATAAAAATTATTACTTGCTAATCCATTTTCATTCCATTCCATGTATCAGAATAAGCTTAGGAACCGGCATATGATACAACCCTGGCTTTCTGAACTGGGGATTTTATAAATGTTTTTCCCTACTAAGAAAAAGAGATGTATGACGGGCAGTCTCACTTCTCTGTATGTCATGTCCACATTTGATATCTTGACATTATGAATGGAGAAATTGCAACACTTTCAGCTAAGATTTTTCAGTTGGAAAAACAATTAAAACTGGCTTAGACAAAACTGATTCGTGTATTGATTTATGTAACTGGAAGGGGTAGATCTGTGTAGAACAGCAAGAGTTTGCTTTGGGATTATGGTAAGTGCTAGTAAATGACCAAAAAAAATTTATTAAAAAAATGCAATTGTAGGGGCCTCCCTGGTGGCGCAAGGGGTTAAGTCTCAGCACTATGAAGCTATCTGCAGCCACTGCAGCACAATTTCAATCCCAGGCCAGAGAGCTGACCCACATGGTGCAGCAGACCTCTTCTGTCTCACCAACTGCTCCCCTCAGCAGCGTTTCAGTTGATTCACCTGTTCTACTCTCCACTCTGTCTCTGGTGAATTCTTTCACCACCCCTATACCTCTGGCCTGCACCCCAGCTCTTGTATGCATAAATAAATAAAATAATTTTTTTAAAAAGAATGCAATTGTAGGGCCGCCCCGGTGGCGCAGTAGTTAAGCACTGCGCTGTGGAGCTGTTGGCAGCGGCGACGCGAGTTCGACGCCCGGCCAGGGAGAATCCCACATGGCGCGGCAGACCTCTCCTGCCTCGCCCGCTGCTCCCCTCAGCAGTGTATTTCTGATCTGCCTGTTCTGCTACCCGCTCTGTCTCTGGTGAACCCCCCTCGCCGCCCCACACCTCTGGCCTGTACCCCAGCTTGTATGTATAATAAAAAATAAATCTTTAAAAAAAAAAAAGAATGCAATTGTAATTTAGGAGTGAAAAATACAATAATGTAACAACACAATAGATGGATCTAAATTCAGATTAGACAACATAATTCTAGGATTAATGAGCAGAAAGAAGCTAGTATAAAATATCCATAAAATATAGATAAGGGAGGCAGGGCAAAGTTGGAAGATGTAGCATTTTTTTGTTTTAGTAGAGACCGAACTAATCTCTAATTATCATATCCTGTTCTTGCAGTTCATCTTTCAGTTCTAATGATGCCATTATGAACTCTGGTCCCATGTTCTGCTGCATGTTATAACAATTCTTGCTGCAGGTACTATGCCAAAGGTGTTAAATGTGTAACTTTGTTTCACTGCCCACTTGGAGAGCAATCCCAAAAAGTCATGGCCAAATTGCTTGCATGAGGTCTTCCATCATTTTTTTTTTTTGAAGATTTTTTTATTTTTGCATACAAGCTGGGGTGCAGGCCAGAGGTGTGGGGCAGTGAGAGGGTTCACCAGAGACAGAATGGGGAGCAGAACAGGCAGATGGACTGAAATGCACTGCTGAGGGGAGCAGTGGGCGAGGCAGGAGAGGTTTGCTGCCCCATGTGGGAATCTCCCCGGCTGGGCATCGAACTTGTACTCCCAGAGCTGCCGACAGCTCCACAGCGCTGCACTTAACCTGTTGCGCCACCAGGGGAGGCCTGATCATTTCTTTTTTTCAGTATTATCTATAATTTCCTTGTTGAATTTGTACTGAACTTCAGGACTGATCCTGTAACTTTCTCATTTTCCTTACAAATTCCAATTTCAGGGTCTTTTTCTATTTCCTGGTAGACATTTTGGCTTCATTTTCCAAGCTTTCTATCAAACATTTAAATTTAGGCTTTCTTGGGGCCTCCCTGGTGGCACAACGGGTTAAGTCCCAGCACTATGAAGCTATCCAGAGCCACTGCAACACGAGTTCAATCCCTGGCCAGGGAGCTTCCCACATGGCACATCAGACCTCTCCTCTGCTCCCCTCAGCAGTATATTTCAGTAGATCTGCCTGTTCTGCTCCCCACTGTCTCTGGTGAACCCTCTCACTGCCCCTTCATACCTCTGGCCTACACCCCAGTTCTTGTATGCATAAATAAATAAGTGTTTAAAAATAAATAAATTTAGGCTTTTTTATTTTTAATTTTTAATGTTCTTTCTTGCTCTCTGATCAACCCTGTCCCTTTTTATATAACATCTTGTTCTTGTTTAATGAAAGAAAAATCTCTGGGGTACTAGATGATAGTGTTTTCTCTGGCTGGCTGCATTATTTATGTTTCTGCTGATTACTCTTGCTCCTTCCCTTTCTTCACCTCTCCTTCCTCTCTTCCTTTCTTGTTTGCTTATTTTGTCTCTGCATTTTACCAATGTCTGGGAAACACTAGTTATTCATGTTTAGAGGCACTAGAAATCTGACTGAAAGAGCTGAACACAAAGTTAAATTTGCTGACTCTAGTATTTCACCCTAGATTGATCAGGCAGTGAGCTGGCTTTCCAGTATGTACAGGACTTTTCACAAAGGTTGTTTTTTTTTCCTCTAGTGAAGACACTTAACCTTCTGCCTAGAACGTTGACTTACAAAGGTCAGTTTTTAAGGAGTGATGTAAAGAGCTGAACTTCATGCTACTTACAATAATACATATTTTTACTTATCCCACTAGATTTTGTGAAAATTTAACCTTCCTGGAGCCATTTTTAAAATAGAGCATGTCAATCATTACAGTCAATACTTCCTTACCCGTCTTGTTGGAACTGAGCCAAAGATCTTTGGGTGGGGCCAAAGAGCATCCAACAAGGAACCATCAAGCAAGAGACCATTTGAGAAGTCACCAGGATCAGGAGGACTGATGATTATGGACTTTCTGCCAGAGAACAGAGTTGGGAACCAAATATGTATCACTGAGATTAGTTTTAAGCTTGTTAACACTAATTAACTCTTTTCTCTACCCACTTACCTTATCTTTCTCTTTTCTTTCCAGAAAAACTCCAACTTTGCCCCGCCTCAGGTTACATTTTAGATTTCTATCTGAATCTGTATAGCATGGATTGCATTCCCCTCCCCCACCCAGTAAATAGTACTCTCTACTTTTTTAATGAACTCCTGGACTTTTTAGGTTAACACTTTCGGTATCCCATCTCTACTTCTGCTGTTGCGTGGTGCCCCCAAATCCAGAGGCTCTTTTGTTGCACAGATAAATCTGCCATCTCCTGACATAGTGGGGGAGGACAGCTCTCTCAATGCAGTGGGGAAGAAGGGGAGAACAGACTCAGGGCAGATAGATGTGGGGGACATTCTTAGATGTTTCCCCAATCTGTTTCTTCCCTTTCTGATTTTGCTGGCCCTTTTCTGAATGAACTTGGCAGGGGCCTTGCATAAGTCTAACCAACAAGAAGTGAAGAGAAGCCAACTAAGAGCTTCTGAAGTTTGTCTTACTCTTTTAAAGAAAAAGATTTATTTTATTTATTCATGCACACAAGAGCTGGGGTGTAGGCCAGAGGTGTATGGGTGGGGTGGGTGGTGAGAGGATTCACCAGAGACAGAGTGGGGAATAGAACAGGCAGATCTACTGAAATACACTGCTATGGGGAGCAGCAGGTGAGACAGGAGAGTTCTGCTGCACCATGTAGGAAGCTCCCTGGCCAGGGATCAAACTTGTGTTTCAGTAGCTGCTGATAGCTTGATAGTGCTGAGACTTAACACCTTGCACCACCAGGGAGGCCCTGTCTTACTCTTTAAAAGGGTTATATGACAACCATTTCCTCTCCTATGTCTGGATATTGTCATGTGGAAAATGTGATACTTGGAATTGTTTCTCTCTGTTTTCAATGATGATGGGAAGGCAAAGAAACCACAAACAAGATGATCTGATGCCCCCAGTGTCTTTGCCCACCAAAACCAGCCTATGCTAGGACTACTTAAAATGTGAGGTTATAAGTCCACTGTACTTTAAATCCTAATATATGGTTCAGACCACCAGGAGCAGTGGCATCCGAGATCTTATTAGATATGCAGAATTTCAATCCTTAAGAATAAGAATCTGCATTTTAACAAAATCTCCAAGGGATTTCATTAACATTTCAGACATACTATTTTAAGCCACAGTTAATCTTTTCCCTTATTTGCGCTGCACACATTCTAACTGATAGGGCTGGTATAGCAAACACCTTTGAAGCCATGTGTCACATGCCCTGGGCCCACTTTAATTTCAGTAGAGCTTCTGTAGTAGGCAGAATTCTAAAGATGTCCTGGTCCCAAGATTCTTGTCCTCTGGCTAGTCATTCATACATTAATCTAGTTACTGCTGTGAAGGGACTCTGCCAATGGGATTAAGATTACTAATCAGCTGACCTTAAAATAGAGAGATTGTCCTGGTATCCAACGGGGTCCAATGTATCACATGAGCTCTTGTTTTTTCCCTAAACTTTTTTTTAAGGATTATTTACTTATTTATGCGTACAGGAGCTGGGGTATAGGCCAGAGGTCCAGGGAGTGAGAGTGTTCACCAGAGACAGAGTGGGAAACAGAACAGGTGGATCTACTGAAATACACTACCGAGGGGAGCAGTGGGTGAGACAGGAGAGGTCTGCTGCGTCATGTGGGTCAGCTCCCTGGCTGGGGATCGAACTCAGGCCACAGTAGTGATAATGCTGACTTAAACCCTACACCACTGGGAAGGCAGCCTTCACATAGGTTCTTAACATAGAAGAAGGCAATGAGGCAGAAGAGGTGGCCAGAGAGATTTGAATATGAGAAGAATCAGACCTGATATTGCTGCTTCGAAGATGGAAGAAGGGAGTCAAAAGCCAAGAAATGCAGGCGGCCTCTAGAAAGTGAGAAAGACCTCCACTGACAGGCAGCCAAAAAGTGGGAACCTCAGGTATACAATGTCATAGGACTGAATTCTGCCAGTGGCGTGGGAATCCAATTCATTCCTAAAGCTTCCACAAACAGCAGAGTCCTGCCAACACTTTGATTTTGGGCTTAGGAGATGCTTATAGAGAGACCAGCTGAGCCACACTGCACCCAGACTTTTGACTCAGAAAAACTGTGAGATAATAATTTTTTGTGGTATTTTATGCTGCTAAGTTTGTAGCAATTGGCTATGACAGCACAGTGAGAGTGGACTGTTCTGTGCAAGCTCAGACTTACCTCTTGCTGGTAGCATCATACTTCAAACATGCAATGTATCTGTCTTTCTTATGTTGCCTCAGGACATTCTCTGACATCATGGGAACCTACTTGGTACAAAAGAGACTAGAAGTTCAAGGAAGTAAAGAACATTAGGAAATGCAATACATGTGGTGGGGGTGGGGGTGAGGGGTAAGGTAATTGCTTTAGCTTCACACCTCTTAATACCAGGAGGCATCTGTACAGTTTTTGGAAGTTCTGGCAGAACCAAAGCCCCATTATCTATAGCAGCAGCCTCCACATACACCAGTATTTTGGCTTCTTTTTTCCTTGCCCCATTCCCTTCCATTTCTCACTCTTGCTTCTTCGGATTATCTCCCAATTGACTTCCCTACTCCCAACTCTCTTTCTTAATCTCTGTTTGAGATTGATAGGTGACCTAAAAATTTCACTTCACGAGCTCATCTTGTTTAGAATAAAAGGGTAACTTTACTAAAAGATTATTTTGGTATTCCACACTGAAATCAGGCCCCAAGGAAACTGTAATCAGGGATCTGATACCTCTAAGTTCTTTTCTTTCTCTTGTTCCTTCTTCTCTAGTGGAATTACCTCTAGAAAGAATGAATCAATTCTCAGCACTAGAGAGAAAAACTCCAGAGAAGAATTATAATGGATAGTCCTTGCTGTCAGTGTCCATGGTTTGTAGAATGGGAAATAGAGCATGAACACTGGTTCATCCCTGGTTGGGGGTCAAGGACTCCAGACCAAGGGTGGGGCCACCATTGTGTTGCAGGACATTCCCAGAAAGTGGAACAGTTGAGAGTAGAGAATATCTTCCCACCCTTTTCTAAAATCATTATCACCCACTCCCAATCCTCTTACCTCCTCTTAAAGGATTCTTTCCCAGTTTCCTTCATGTGCTCTCCTTCTGCCCAAACCATTGATGCTAGCATTCCTGAGAGTCCCAAGCTTGTTCTTGTTCTCTCTTTGCTCTTACTTATTCCCATAGCCATCTCAGTGCATGGCAGACATTATGAAATTCTCCACAACATTTCATCCACCCCCACATTTAATCAAATCTAGTCATGATATTGCCATCTCCCTTGCTAGCGATTTGTTTGGGTGGACAGGCCTCAACCAGATTAGATCAACAAGATTCAAGGAGATGCTCCTTTAGGACTCTGGGGAAGAGAAACGAGTCTTACTGCTGCCTGGGAAAAGGAAGCTGCAGCTTCAATTGCCCAGGGCAGCTTTAGAATGAAGACAATGGTGGGGGCAGCAGAGCAAGGAGATGGAAGCACTTCCAGTTTCTAATGTCATCGCTGAACCAGAAAATCTACCCACTCTGCCCTTCCACTGGCCTTCCTGCATCATGAATAGATTTGTCTCTGTATTATATAATCCAGCTTCCACCAGGTGCCTGCTACTAGCGTCTGAAAGTGTTCTACCTAACTCACACTTATGTCCATGACTGAGACTCACTTTTCTGGGCCTATTATGGCAAGGTCTGTTTTAGACACTGCTAATAGGAGAATAATGAGCAAGTGTTGCTGTCATTATGGGTCAGTGAAAGAGCCAATTTTTCCCTCAAATGAGTGAAATAATGAATAATGCAGATAGAAACTCAGTCGATGTTAACTGAAAAATCTACCATTGTCAATAGAATATCATGAGTCTGATATTCACTCAACAAACAGCAGGGGTATCTGAGTGGCAGACTCTGTTCATGCTGTCCCTGGAATCTAAAATGGTAAGCAAGACTCAGGGCTTGTCCTTTGGAGATCAGAATTGAGGAATAAGGGCAAACGTACTCAGTGCTTATTTTGTCAGGCCCTGTAAAAAGTATTTTATGGTGCAGCAGACCTCTTCCGCCTCGCCCGCTGCTCCCCTCAGCAGTGTTTTCCAGTCCATCTGCCTGTTCTGCTCTCCCCACGCTGTCTCTGGTGAACCCTCTCACCGCCCCATACATCTGGCCTGCACCCTAGCTTGTATGCATAAATAAATCTTTTTTAAAAAGTGCTTTATGGGAGCCCTTTTATAGTCCTCGCCGACTCTAGGGGGTTGTAGACAGCTTGGGACAACAGTCTCCAGACCAGGCAGTCGCTCCAGAGAGTACCTCTGACCTTAGGGTTTAAGCCTGGTGCGTGTGACCTTGCACACCTTAAGGTCTTCCTTTCCCTTCAAGGCTCCAGCGGTGTCTTTAGTGCCGGCCTCCAGGGGACTTTATTTACTCTACGTCCTCTCCCCCAGGCTTCAGGCGCTGCCTGGGTGAGTGAAAGGGGTCTGATGTTTGGGAATCTGGGGCGAAGAAGGGTGTTCATAGAAAGTCGGTGAGCGAAGTCAGAAAGGAGGCAGAGAAGGGCCAGAGCGGAAGGAGACCACCGGAGACGCGCAGCAAGCGCAGACGCCGGCTCTCCTCCCCGCTCTGCCCTTTGCTCCCACGCCGGCGAGCGCCACCACCGGGACGTTCTCCTGGGCTCTGGAAGGAGGGCGTTGTCTCTCCCTCACCGGGCGCTCACCCCGCTGAGATAGGCTGGAAGACGACAAATCCTCGGCGCGCCACGCGTCCTGACGTAGACCCCTGCTCCCTGGGCTCGGTGACTCGCAGTTTCGCCGCGCTCGGTCTCAGCTCCAGGTCCACTCCGCGCCCCCACCCCTCAGCTCGGGACCACTTGGTCTGCGCCGCCTGCATTCTCTGTGTTCCGGGCCCGCCCGCACTGCGGGAGAGAGGCGGGAGCCGCCCACCGCGCCCGGCGCTAGGCGTCGCCGTCTCTCTGGGACGCGCGCGGGCTGTGAGGCGCGCGGGAGCCGGGCGGGCGGCCATGGAGCGGCGCGCGGAGAGATAGCGGAGCCTGACGCAAGGTGCGCAGGGGCCGCCATGGCCCGGCGGCGGCGCCGCGCCTGCATCGCTCTGTTCTTGGTGCTGCTGTTTGCCTTCGGCACCCTCATGGGCTTACGCACCCTCAAGGCTCCGGACGGACTCCCGGCACTGGGCCCAGGCCTGGAGCTAGCGCCCTTTGAGCGACGCCCGGAGGGGGCTCCTGCGCCCGCCGCCCGGGCCCCGGCCGCCCCCGCCGCGCCGCCGCCGCCGCCGCCGCCACCCCGCACCGCCGGCCCCGGCAGCCCTCCGGGGCCGTTCCCAGCGGAGGCCGAATCCGCCCCTGGGCAGAGTCTGCGTGTCTACTCGGACCTGCACGCCTTCTACTACTCTTGGTACGGAAGCCCTAGACGCGAGGGCCGCTACATTCACTGGGACCACGTCATGGTGCCACATTGGGATCCCAAGATATCGGCCAGCTACCCCCGCGGCCGTCACAGCCCTCCCGACGACTTGGGCTCAAGCTTCTACCCGGAGCTGGGACCCTACAGTTCCCGGGACCCCGATGTGCTTCGGGAGCATATGACCCAACTCAAGGAAGCGGCCATCGGTGAGTTCCATCCTTGAGGAGCCCTATTTCCCAGTCTCCCTCTTTATTCTTATATCCCATTTCCCGCTGGTCCTGTCATAGGCCTTTGGTCCCACTCACCCTTCAGCCTGACTTCTTATCCCTTCCCTTCTACTCTCACAGAGCGCTCACAACGAGGCATCACCCTCACCTCCTACCTTCTAACCTCTCACAATTCCAGGGACTTTCTTGGGGCAGAGCTGCTGGGAGGGCCAGTGGAAGGCATGTGCACCAGAGCTGCCCCAAGTAGGGTGAGGAGAAAGAGGCAAGTCTTCGTGTGTGTAAGTTTGAGGGAGGCAAAATGAGGTCTGGATATCTTGGCCCTTCAGAAGTCTGGGGCTCAGAAAAATAGCACCTGGGATGGCCTGTGCGTTTAATTTAGGTATTGGGTATAGCCTCAGTCATTTCTGCTTTTGCTGGCTGCAGAGCAAAGTTTGCCCATATTGCACCATGGACCTTCTGTTTGAGGTAAAGGACCCAGAAGCTTTTCAAGTATGAGCTTGAAAAGCTGTCCCTTGGAGCTCCTTTGTAGACTGGGGTGGGGAGGCTCACTTGTTTCAGATTTTATCACTGAATTCTGTTGGATTTTAACAGTACGTTTCAATTTATCTGGAATTTATCTGGCTGGGTGGGGGAGGGGAATTGAATGCCAGAGACAATGGTTGGAGGAGTACACAGATAAACAAAATAGAGACCATCCCCCAAGATTTTAGTCTAGAGGAGCAGACAGTACAGACAAATGTTATTTCCCATGGGAAGCATAAGATGACCTCTGCTCAGGCTTTTCTCACTGTGGGACCTCAGGTGTTCCTTTCCTCCAGAGAGGACTGAGACTTCCAGGTGGGTGTGGCTTTGTCCAGCCATTTCTCTTTGTTCTACCACTTGCTGGTGCCCTCGAGAGTGGCTTCTACCTTGGCTTTTCTCTGGCTTCTTTACGCCCTAAGTTTCCCCACAGCTTTGCACTTCAGCACCACGATCATGGACAGCTCCAGGGCACTTTGCTCTGGGGTGTGCTGTGCAGGAAGTGAAGGTTCCCTGGCAGGGAACCCCTCAAGGTTTCATTCAGAAACCATCATGAAATTGGAGATGGTTTGTGAGGAAGCAAATCTCTGCTGCAGGGGGTACTGTGTGTTTGTGATGTAGCCTTTGTATTGTGTCTCAGGCGTCCTGGTCCTCTCCTGGTACCCACCTGGCATGGCTGATGATAACGGGGAGCCCTCAGATGATCTGGTGCCTGCCATTCTGGACACTGCCCATCAGTACAACATCCAGGTGAGTCTCCAAGAAGTCAAGTGCTTCCTGGCATTGGGAGATTTTTATCTCCTCTGCCCTCAGAGTTAGTGCTTCTACCCAACTTCATGGGGATAGCCTGGATATGGTAAATACATAACAAGTGTGATGTTGGGGGTGGGGTTCTAACAAATAATGCCTACATCAATCTTACTGTCTTAAATTCTAAAAAAAAGTAGATCTACATATAGGACAAATGGGAGACTAGGTAACTATCACAATAGCGGTTATGTTGAAGCCTCAGGTCCTGGATGGAGGTTAGGCAAAGGCTGAATGTGTCACAGACTGAACTCCAGCTTCAGCTCCCAAGTGGATGGCAGTGTGGGGCTTGAAGGAGTAGAGAGCAACTTTCTTGGCCGGTGGGCTCACTTTCAAGAGGCATGATAAGCTGAATTAAGCAGTCTAGTTATTTCCCCCAAAATGCACCAACCAAATAAGTGATTCCCCTCTCCTGTACTAAAGGAAGAAAAACAGAGAAGCCCCACTGCCATTCCTGAGCCCATTACTGACATGTTTAGCAGATCACAGTGCATTTTCCCATCCACACAGCTCAGTATACTTCCCATTGTTCCACGCAGCTAGCATCAGTCACTTAGAGCTGGCGCATACTTGAAACCTATTAGTCATCCTACAGTGATTCCCAGATGCCTACTGTGGGAGGTGGGCAGACTTCTTGCCCCTCCTTTTGGCTTTGAAGAGCAGTGGCTGCTTTTATCTTTTATACACCCACCGTTGCCAGAACCTTTCCTATACTCAGCTTCCCCTCCAGGCTACAGTGGGAGCATGAGCCTCATGGACAGATACTCACCTGACCAGTATCTCCTCTGTTTGTGGCAGGTGGCCTTCCACATCCAACCCTACAAGGGCCGGGATGACATCACTCTGCATGACAACATCAAGTATATCATTGACACGTAAGGCTGCTCTGGGGCCTGGGTATTGGTGAGGATCAAAGTGGGAGGAGGGATAGAAGGTGGAGGACTAGGTCAAGAGGCACACACAAGGACAGAATGACTGTGTTCCCAACAGCTATTTTATAGTAAGAGAGCACTGGACTTGGAGTCAGGAACCTGGGTTTCAGTTCTGGTCCCATGGTCTCCTATCTGCAATCAGAGGCCAGCCTCTTAACCTTTGAGTCTTGTGAGACTCAAAGGCTCAATAGTTAATATATTTGGAAATGGCTTTCATTCCATATCTTTCATTCATTCAAAAAATACTTATTGGAAAAAAAAATACTTAATGGCAGTCTAGGAATCTAGGCACTGTTCGAAACCCCAGATGAACAGTAATGGGTAGGACTAGCAAAATTTCTCATATTAGTTTAGTGTTTATTGGGGGTACAGTGAAACAGACAATAGTTACACAGTGAAAATCAAATAATGATCCATACTATAAAAATTAACAATAAAGAATAAAACAGAGTGTTGTGTTAGAGTGTGCCTGAGAAATTGGTCGCCAACTAAGCTTTCCTGAGATTCCTTCCTTGTGTGCTAATACCTGAATGAAGATTTGGCTCTGCAAAGATCTGGGACAGGCAGAAAATCCAGGCAGAGGGTTGTCAGATCCAAAAGTCTTATGAGACAAAGCTCGATAGAACAGAAAGGCCAATGTAACTGGGGTGTAGACAGATGGGGTATCATCAGGAATGGGACGGGAAGGGCCAGGTCACGAAGGTGAGGCCTCACAGGTCCTGGTAAGGAGCAGTCAGGTCTGGTTTACACTTTAAAAACAACCGATTATAGGGAGTTGGAGTGGGAGCCTGGAGTTCTTTGGGTGGCTGTCGCTGCAGTCCCTCTGATAAAGATGGTGGTGACAGAGGCAAGGCTCTTAACCCTCAAGCCTTGTGAGTTACAGAAATATGTGTGAACGTGGCTTGCACAGTGCCTAGAGCAGGGAAGAGAGGCTTGAATAAATGTATGACAAGGCCAGGAAGAAGAGGGAGGGAACAGAGTTCTTGCTTAGAAGCATGGCTGGATCCTAAATTGTACTTGGGCATCAGGAAAGATCTCCTCCACGGCTGGTCCTCCAACTTTGCTGACTTCCATCTTAGGCTGCCAGCTCAGGCTCTTCTTCCTCCTATTTCTCAGGTATGGCTCCCATGGCGCATTTTACCGCTATAAGAACAGCATGGGCAAGAGCCTTCCACTCTTTTATATCTATGACTCATACCTAACGTCCCCTGAGTCCTGGGCCCACCTCCTAACACCAAATGGGCCCCACTCAATCCGCAACACTCCCTATGATGGAGTCTTCATAGCGCTGCTGGTAGAGGAGGGCCACACTCATGACATCCTGGCTGCGGGGTTTGACGGCATGTATACCTACTTCGCCTCCAATGGTTTCTCCTTCGGCTCCTCCCATCAGAACTGGAAAGCTGTGAAGAACTTTTGCGATGCCAACAATCTCATGTTCATTCCCAGTGTGGGACCTGGTTACATTGACACCAGCATCCGGCCTTGGAACAACCACAATACTCGGAACAGGGTCAATGGCAAATACTATGAGACAGCCCTGCAGGCAGCCCTAACAGTTAGGCCTGAGATTGTCTCCATCACCTCTTTCAATGAGTGGCATGAGGGCACCCAGATTGAGAAGGCCATCCCTAAAAAGACACCAACTCGGCTATATTTGGACTACCTGCCTCATCAGCCCAGTCTGTACCTGGAGCTGACCCGCCGCTGGGCAGAGCACTTCATCAAAGAGAAGGAGCAGTGGCTGATGTAAGGGGCCGGTGTCCCAGTCTCGATGGAAGAAGTCACCATGTGGGCCTCAACTGAGGTAGAAGGCACTTGCCTGTCTCCAACTCAGCAGCTGAGTGTTCTGGGCCTGAGCCCATGTGAACAGAACCTGTTCTTCAGGCAAGATGGCGCTGGGGTACTCTGCAATGACAGAACCAGGCGGTGTGCTAGACAGGGAACACAGAGGCTGGCGGGTGACTGGACTTGGCCCAGGGCAGCTCCACATCCTGTCAGGTACTTTAGTTTTCTACTTGGCAGGTTGTTGTTACGAAGTTGCTCACAGCCACTTCTCTTGGAAGGGGGTCAGTGTTCTGGGCTAGCATGCACCCTGCTCCCTTCTGCCTCTCTTCAGGTCTCTTCCCACATCATCTCTCTTCTGTTTGGGAATCACAGCTGAGACTTTCTAAAAGGGAAATTCTGATTTAAGCTCTGTCCTGTGCATTCCTGAACCCAATTTTCAGGAAATACTGAATATTCATGCAACACATACTGATCAAGCACCTTACCACATGCTAGGTGCTGCAGGAAAACTTGACCAACAAATGGTTCCCATCTTCCAGAAGCTTCCAGGATCCAGCTTTCCTTATTTGGTGTGGCCTTGTAGCTAGTGCCTGAGCACAGCTATAAGTTTCTCTTTTTTTTGCAGTTTAACCTGTGCTGGGAGTTCAGTTCTTTTCCCTCCAAGAAAATACCTCTGTGCTCCAGAGCCTACATTTTCCCAGATGAACATTTAGCTTTAGGGAGAGGACTAGGATATTCCTCCCTTTAGCTGTCTAGACTGAAAGAACTCACTAGAGCCATTTTCAGTGCTACTGTGATTTGTAGTAATTAAATATGGTGTGGTATTCTCAAGCAAGTATTCCTTTTGCTCTCTTCCAGATCTCAATCTGAACCTGTAAGTCGGTGACAAATTCACATGTGGGATGGGTTGGCTACAATGTTAGCACTTTGAAGAGTAAGTTTACTTAAGAAATTAGTAATTTAAGCAAGATTTCCAGAAGGAGTATTTAAAAAACCAGTGCTTATTTACAAATAAACTAATACGCTAACAGCAAGGACCCTCATTAAAGCAAGCCCCCTGGGACTCCTTGGAAGATTCTTAGAATTCACTTGAAAATAAGTGCATGGGTAAGCACTGTGTTGAGAAGTTTATGGGTTCAAGAATGAATCCCAATTCTGTGAACTGGGGTGCAAAGAAGGGGAGGAGGAGTGGCCTTCTGGTCCCAATGACTGCCAGCTCCAGTTAGGAAACAAACCTCATCCATTGACAGGAAATCCCTGGTTTAGTTGGAGGAAACTAAGGCAGGCAGGGACAGGTGAAAAGGGCTGATACCAACCTGTTATAATTACAGAAGGGAGTTAATTACTGAGCCTTCACTGCACACATACATAATTTGAAAATATGGCATAGCCAGGGGGGCAGGAGCAGCAATTCTTACACATTGCTAAGGGTGATGTAACCTGGTTTAGTACATTTGAAAGCTAATTTGTATCAAGAGCCATAAAGACATTCATACACCTCAACCCAGTAATCCTACTCAAAGTAAATAATTTCAAAAGAAAAATAAACCATTTATAAAGATGTTTAATAGCAGCATTATTTTCTATTAGAGAAAAACAAAGTCAAATACCCAACAAGAGTTGTTTATACTTGTACACATATGAATAAAGATAGAGGCCTGCTGTGTTGACACTGGATTTAAATAAAGGTGTTGTTGGTGTAATTTATTTTATGAATAAACAAGAGAGTCCAGGCTGAACAGGGTAGTAGAGGTCCATTTTCTAATAGCCTTTAATTTGGACTCCTTACCCCATCTCAGCCCCCTGCCAACTGAGCAGACTTCCACACCATCAGACCAAAATGATTCCGCCCACCTTCCAGCACACAGCACTCCAACCCCACAGGGCCAGAGGAAACTCGCCTGTAGCTCTACATTTACCCTAACTTGGTGCCTTTCTCAGATGCACAAACATGTGCCTTTGGTCACTGAGACTTAAACAGTATAGCTGGTGCTCAGGCTGATTTGGAACTTCCCCGAGAAGTCTCTCCTTAATTTTCAAATCTGTTATTTACATTTTTTCTCAAAAAGTCAAAAAGAAGAAAAAACATCAGAACAAGGCTGTCCTGGGAATATTCTTAAAAGTCTCCATTCAGCTTTTGGGTGATCCATAAAATTGTAGATAATAAATAAATACCTCTCTCACCCTACCACCACCCCTACAGAGATGTGGTTGAACTAGCAGCTTCAGGGGCCTGGTCAACAGGGTTCAGAAAGCTATAAAGAGCCAGACAAGTGATGTTGTAGCCCCAGTGCCTCTGCAAATGAGGCCTTGCCAGCCACCAGGGAACAGACACATAGTGTCCAGCACCAGTCCTTGGGCTCTCCCTCCTTTTGAGCTTCACACACAGGATCCATGTGAGGGGAGCAACCCATACTTCTGCTGGAGGATGGTTGTAGTACTTTCTAGGGCACTAAGGAAGAAATGGAAGACAGTTAGAATTTGATTTCTCAAAGAGCTGAGTTTACCAGGGTCCAGTGATCAGGGACAGCTGAACTCCCTGTCACTGTGCTCTGTTCATCAAACCCCTGAATCCTGAAAAGGCCAGTTAATACCAGTAAACCAAGCCACGTTCCATCTACCACTTCCCCAAACCTGCCTGTTCCCCTCAAGGCAATACCTTCATTTTGTTTGCCCCCCCCCACCTTTTTTTTTGGCATCCCCAACCTTTCTCAGATTCTACCCCAATGCCACCGAAGAGACTCACCATCCTGGACGAATGATCCTGAACTTTCCAGGCACAGACAAGTCGACCACAGTGGAGCCTAGGCGACACTCAGGGCTCTGGCCATCCCCAATTGGTCCCCCATCAATGACTAGGGACAATTGAGGCCAGAGGTCCTGGAACTCCTAAGGACAGAGAAGGGCTTGACACCACCCCTGGCAAATGCCATGATATCATACTGCATGATATCATACAGCATTAAAGAGAGAAAAGCCACATCTAAGGAAGATGCCTTTAGGCATCTGAGTAGTTCATTCAGTCAAGATGAGCCTTGCCAAGGACACTGCACTAACACCTAGAACACAGCATTCTGTCAGGTTTGGAGCATGTACCAGATTGTTAATTGAGCTACATGAAGCACTGTCATTACCACCCTCCCCCTTACCCTCCCAACCCATGAAAACACTACAGAGGCAGTTAGGTCTGCGATCTTGGAATGGGGAATCATAAATACCAGTTACTGTGTGGATAGGTCAGCTGCTTCCTTAAAAGCTAAGAATTATCCCCTTCATCCTGCAACCTATTCTGCATTGGGTACAGGCACCAGGACCAAGAAAAGCCTCCAGTCTGAGAATAAGAAGGGATGCTGAGCTCTCACTTCCCAAAGCTCCTGAACCCACTCTCTAGGTCTGTGATGGAAAAACCTCACGACTTTACTATAGTCCACATTTAAGCTCAGTAAGAAAAGCCTGCGGCAAGTCAAATTTCTCTGTGTCCTCAACAGTTCTAAGACAACATTAGGATGATACTTTCTTTGACCTGGCAGGTGGCAGCTCTAAGAGGGTCAGGAGTTATTTAAATCTTTGGAACCTTAGCTATCTTTACATCATTGCTGTAAAGACTTACTGCGTAACTCTGTATTCTCCAACAACTGCTACCTCCACAAAAAAAGGAGAACGAATGATTTTATTTATCAAAGTTTTTCCTATTACTAGTCAGTAGGAAGGAGTCATCAGTTCTTCCCTTGGCCTCTTAAACTTTAATAAAACCATTCCAAGATTCTTTAATTTCAATTCCCCCACATCACCCCCTGCCACCTGGGCATATTCCCACCATTAGACCAACAGGGTGACTCTCCCACCAGGCAATTTCAGCGCATGGTTAATGCCACTGGTTGAGAGGAAACTGGTCTGGTGATGATGTTTCTGGGGAAGGACTGGCTTCTCACCTGCACATTAAGAGAACTGGCCTGGGAGCTGAGGTTGGCACTGGTGAGAGCAAGAGGTCCCCCAAATACTTGAGTCAAGTCCTGTATGAAGGCATGATCAGGGATCCGGATGCCCACAAGCTAGGAGGCAAGAGAAAAGGCTATAGAAAGCTGGAAGGGGCAGTAGATAATCCTGGCCTGGATCCTACTCAAACGACAAGAGTCTGGGGGCCACGAGAAAATCTGACTCACAGGAGTGAAGGGGTTCAGGTCCTTGTTGAGTTCCTCTGAGCGTTCCATCACCAGTGTAACTGGTCCTGGTAACAGATCTTGCAGGAGTCCCTCAGGTACTTTCACATGGCAGTACCTGGGAAACAAAGAGGCGCGAATCGATCCAAAAATGAAGGGCCACTGCTGATTCTATTCCAAATTCTAGGTAGAACCAGAAAAGGGCGCCCCAGGGCTGAAAGGGAATACATCAGTCCTTGTTCTTCCACACCCTAACAACTTGAGTTGAAGGTGGGGTTCCAGAGGTGCACCGCAGGCTTGGAGTCCACAAGCCTCTGGTTTCCGAGGCAACAACAGCTGCACCACTCTCACCCCTCTCCGTTTTCTATTTTCACGGCACGGCTTACTAAATTAGGTTCCCGGGTTAATCTTTTTTTTTTTTTTAAACCGCGGTAATCCCTCCCCGCCTCCATCACGACAGCCAAGAGAATAGGGACACGGCCTGGCTCGTTCATCACTGCGCCCCAGCACCTCGTTCAGGCGCTGGCAATCGTTAAGTGCTCGATACACATTTCCAGTTCCGGATTCCTGGTGCGCTTGGACAAGCCCCTCCCGTTCTCTGCGCCTCAGTCTCCCAAGCCTGTCACCGGAAGCCCCTCCCGCGGTGCCGCCCCCAGCGGGGCCGGGTCGGGACGGCCTCACCTGTAGACGTCGGCCACGCGGCCCAGGCATACGGCCAGCGGCTTGGCCTCGCTGCGGCCCTTGAGGCGGTACACAGCGCCCAGTGCCGCCGAGCAGCTCGCCGAGCAGGCCAGGCCATACAACGTATCGGTGGGGACAGCCACCACGGCGCCAGCGCGCAGCTCGGCCACGGCGGCCCGCAGCGCCTCGGTCCAGCCGGCGCGCTCCGGCCTTGAGGCCCGCACGGCCCCGCTCCCTGGGAGCCGCAACAGCCGGGCCCCCGGCGCCTCCGGGGCAGGACTCGGCGGGCGAAGGAGGCGGTCGCTCCGGGCGGAGCCCGCCGGCCCCTCGCTCAATCCCACGCTGGCAGCCACCGCGGCCCTCAGCCCCCTGCACGGACGCGCCGGAGACATCCGCCAAGGCCCGCTTCCGGGAGGAAGTGACGCGCCCTGCCAGCTTCCGGTCCGGGAGGCTAGGCCCCACCTCCGCGCCGGGCAACTTAAAGGGACCACGACCCCCAGGAGGATTGAAGGAGACCGGTGGGGACAGGGCGGGGCGCAGCTTTGCGGAGCCTTAGCGCAGCGCTGGGGAGGGGGGGGCGGCCGAAAAGGGGGGCGGTGGTCGGGCCGCGCAGGCGGAGATGGAATGGGGACCGGGCACAGACTGGTCACGGGGGTGAGAGGGGGCCTGTCGGGGCTGGGGGAAGGGTCTCGAACCCCGCACAAGCGCCGGCCCTGACCGTCTGTCTCTCGCTCTCTCCCGTGCAGGGAGGCTGCCGGCGTGGACCGTGGGAAGGCGGGGCTGGGGCTCGGCGGGAGGCCACCCCCGCAGCCGCCCCGGGATGAGCGCGCCCAGCAGCTGCTGGACGCCGTGGAGCAGCGGCAGCGGCAGCTCCTGGACACCATCGCCGCCTGTGAGGAGATGCTGCGGCAGCTGGGCCGCCGGCGCCCGGAGCCGGCTGGTGGCGGGGTCAGTGCCCACCCCGGGCTGGGCCTAGCGGGTGGGGACTGACCACTGGCTGGACTTGCACTAAGCTCTATCTTCCTTTGGGGGTGAAGATTGTCCCCACCCCTTTACCCCCAATCTCCTTTCACTGGGGCATAGAGGCTTTAAAAAAGTTAAGTGCTAGCCAAATGCCAAGGGGCCACATCTTGTGGGGCCTAAGCCAAGGCCTTTCCTCCCAGCCTGACATTTTCCCTTTCTGTTTCAACCAGAACGTCTCAGCCAAACCAGGAGCGCCCCCCCAGCCAGCTGTCTCCGCCAGAGGTGGTTTTCCAAAGGATACTGGCGATGGAGCTGCGGAGCCCTGATCATTCCCGAGCCGGGTGCCCTGACTTCTCTCCCTCCCCGGGGCTGGTGGCTGGACTCTGAACAACTCCCTTCTATAAAGGGGCCAGTTTTCACTGGCAGTGGCTGGTACTTGGCTCTCAGCCTGGGAGGGCAGCTCTGCTAGCAGCTGGGTTCACTCCCTCTTCATCCTGGCTGAAGGCAGTGCTGAGCTTAGAAACGTAGCCAGCGAATATCCAGTCTGATTACCCGGATTTGGGCAGACCAGTAGTGCTCGCCAGAGTGGTCTGGCCTGCTTTGGGGGTCCAGGTGGTGTTACATGTCCATTTCATGCTTGGGGGGCTCCTAGCCCCACAAAACACTTTCAGCAGAGCCTTGATTAAAAGGAAACCTGCAGACTCTCCTGGTGACGGACCTTTCCTTTCTGTCGCCTCTAAGACTCTGAATGCTTTGGGAGGGGAAAAAGTGGTTAAAAATTGTCAGCCATGGGCAGGGGTGGGAAGAAATGCCACAGATACTACCGGATTTAAATAAGCATTTAATTAGGATTTCATTAGTATTTAATATTGCTTTTTCAATTCCAAAAAGTTAAATTTTCACTTCTTAGCAGATATTTTAAAGTACAATATTAAGTTTATACAAAATGAGCAATTAAGCAAACACCATTATTTCACATTCTTCAAAAATACAAATTCATATTTACTCTTTTTTGGGTTTGGAGGTTTCTTCCTTTGGAAGTACTGAACCTGTAACGTTTTCATACCGCTCAGTGGAAGTCCGTTGTTCCCATGTTTCACAAATAAATTTGATAGTTTTTACATAATCCAAATAAAATTATTTGGGATTTAAAAAACCGTCACCAAACTTCTGGCCAATGACTAGGATGTGTCAAAGAAGGTGGCTCTTGTGGGTCTTGCCTTTTCTGGCCAGATCTGCCAGCGATTCAGCAAAAACCTGTTTCTAGCCACTTTCCCCAAAGAGAGACTATGAAGAGTTGGGAGGACGGGGGACAGCCACCTTGAACTCCCACCCCCACCCCTTACATTCTCCAAACCACAATAAAGGGTGTAGGCCTGTTGAGTCAAACAGTGCCCCAGGGCAGCCTGAGGACACAGGGGAGAAGGGCAAGAGAGGCCTCTGACTTGGCACCACTAAAAGGGTAACAAGGATATTGCAAAAAACACCCCTGGGTTTTGGTGAAAAAAGATTTTATGAAAAATTTTCCCATAAGAAAAAGAGTAGAAACTGCATTGAGCTGAGAAAGTGACACTACATTATCACCCAATATTTGGCCCAGCAGGCACACCACCAAAAGGGCAGTGTGTGGTTTTAAACTTCACTTCCAGTAAAAAAGCTTGGACTATGTACACATTGACATAAAGATCCAGTTTAATTTGCATTTTTCAGTGCAGACTGAGAAGCCCTCTCTTGAACAGAAATAACAGTGAGAAATGCCCAAACAGTGATCATCAGCTTCCCCACAGGGCATGAGAAGAAACATGGGACCCTATCCCTTTCTCCACAAAAAGTACACGAGAGGTAACAGGCTAACTGACCAATCAGAAATATGCATAATTCAGTTTTGTTGCCTCCTCCACTCCCCAATTGGACAATTTCCAATCTATGTCCCAGCAGAAGTATTTGTGCATATTGGATCTATGGAAATCTTTCTGCTTTGGCTGAAATGTATTTTTAAATTTATCCATTCTATAGTAGCCTGAGAATTGAAGATAAAATGGTGGAAGGCAGGGGGCCAGATGGGAGTGAAGGAGAAACTGATAAAGCAGATTAACACCCTGGTTTTCTGGAGTTAATGAAGGCTAGAGGCCTTCTAGCTCAAAGAGCCAGCACAGGCGGGTATGGAGTACAGTATGGAAATGGCTCCAGCTGCCTGCTCCTCCCCCAAACTACCACTATACCTCCCCAAACATATTTCTGATTGGTGACTTAGGAAAATTATATTCTTTAGCAATATTGTTGCAATTCCACATATCAGTGGTTTCCTGTGACTCTGGAGAAGCCTTTAGGATTAAGGACAATAGATGTGATTACAAATATTAAAGTCTAGAAGGTGCCAGGTTCTCTACCTAGGAACAACCTGTTCCTTCCTTCAGGCATCACTTTGTAGTGGTGAAGAGGGGAAAGATGGCAAGGGACCAGAAGTGATGAAGAAGGGCCTCAACAGTCAGCAGAAGAAAACAGGACCCACAGCAGTTCTTCAGAGGGCCTGAGAGGGCGCCCTCGGGCACACAGGGAAGGCTTGCATAGATTGAACAGATGCTGAGAATGCATAATAGTGTTTCCCTACAGACAGTCTGGTAGTACAGGGCTGATCCTGGGGGAAAGGCTGCCAGGCCAGGGCCACATGGAACAACGACCATCAAGCTACACATATTGCACCAAGATAAGTGCTTTTCTTTTCACACCTCAATTTAACTTTTTATTCTGAGCAAAAAATAAAACTTTGTGGAAAGTATATATCTGTGTATACATATATATATGTGTATACACACACACACACACACACACACACACACAAAAGAAATTGCAGCAATTGGGTTAAAGATAAAATAACCTAAAGTGCTTTTTTATTTTATTATTTCTCTAATATACCAATATGAGGTTCTGCAAACTCGTCCCTCTGGACACATTCAGCATTATACAAAGTCTCTCGGGAAAAGCCATCCACCCTCCATTATTCCCATCAGTCCACTGCCTTGACCCAAAAGGTAAAACTCTCCAATCAACTGACTCTCCCAGAGGTGGTGAAGAGATGTCCCCTGCCTCCTACCCAGAGAGGTTTTCACACCTTAAGGCCCCTCCCGGGCGTGTATCATGATCTCCTAATGGGGGTGGAACTCAATAAATGACACCGGCCGATCTCACCAACCTCATGATCTCCCAGACCCTGCCAAGAAAGGCAGGGACACTTTCCCTCCATGCTGCACCCACCTGCTTGGGAAGGGCCAAATTCGCTAAGGCAGTTGGTGGTGCCAACTAGTTTTTCCTACCACCCCCTAAGCCCATGGACTTCTATCTCTGGTGCTGACTACTAATCTTTACAGGGGCAGTCTGGCTGGAGATGCTTGTGGGAGCTGGAAGTATAAATCAACAGGACAAAAGGGTTGGTTACCATGGCGGGTAAAGCGGCTTGATTTCACCAGCTAGAAGTCCACAGACCTTCTTCCCGAACCCCACGCTAGGTTCGGGAAACCACAGGTTTGGGAAACCACACTCTCCATGTCCTTTCTGGCTCCACTTCAGTCACGAGCCCTCTCTTCTCCAGGGGCCCTGGTGCTAGAGGCCAGGCTTAGAGGAGGGATGGAAGGAGAGAATGTTGGGAAAGGAAGCGAAGACAGTCTACCCTGTGGAATACACCAGCTCTTCACAACCACTCACTAGCATTTTAAGCACATCCTGATTTTTCCAAAGCTGATTAGAACTGGTAGCACTACTCCTTGTTATCTTGAGTCACCCTCAAAAGGCAGATAACTTAAACTAGAAAAACCTGTTGTCCTAAAGGCTGTTTTAAGCTGCCTCTTCCTCACCCCAATCTTTGGAAAGCTGGTAAGTCACTGACCTGGGAAGGAATACCTTTGATACCTCCCAACAGGAGGAATACCTTTGATGCTTCTAGTGACGCTCCCTGGGCGCCTGTTTCCCACCTCAGTTCTCAGGGAACCAAATCCAGGTGACTGGAGGATGGGGATGTAGGGAGGTCATTTCTGCCCTCTGACGTGAGCTAACTTGGGGATCACCTTCGTGTTGCTCTATCAGAAACTGTAGAGAAAACAGCAAGGGTCCCACCTCACAGCTTCCTATGGGTGCAAGACTCAAAGACAGCTAAGGACAACCCGTGACCAGCAGCTGGTTTCCCAGAAGGCTAACCTGCTGTGGTAAAGAAGATCAACTTCTGCTGATGTCAGTGGTCACCAGTACCCACCAGTCTTTTGGGGGAGGGGAGAACAAAAGATCAAAAAGCAATTGAACCTCCTGACTCAACTCCTAGAATAAGAAACCACCAGCTGCTCGCCATTAAGCCCGTTTCTCCTGATGGCAACATTTACCACAGGCCTTTCTGTCCAAGTCTGTCCCTGAACATCCTGTTAAAAGAAGGGCCTCTGGCTCCTAGGTAAATGATCTGCTCTGGATACTGTCTTGGCTGACCCTGAGTAAGAATGGGCTACTGACAAATCCAGGTGACTCTAAGGAAGGCAAAAGATGGCTGCTTTTGTCGGACCTTGACTTAGGAGAGCAGCCCTGCTGGAATATGTTCTGTGCTCAGGCAGGGAGGCTCCTGGGAAGCAGAAGTTAAGCTAGACCCTGGGCCTGTCTCCTTTCTGAGCTCAGTGAGTTTGGTGAGCACTCACGACTACATTAATATAGCCAGTTGAGAGAAACTTTCCATTTTAGTGTGAATTGTGTTTTATATTTTATTTTAAGAGGCAATGACTTGGAGCCAAAGGCAGACAGATGCATATAATTCTATACACAGGCCCCCCCCCCCCAATTTTTTTCCTGTAACAACTTAATGAAACATTCCAAATGAGATAACTTATTGCAACATTTCAGGCTTTTTGGTGGAAGGGGAATTATGTGTTTTGTTTTACCCTGAGTAGAAGATCATCGTTTTTTGTTAATTTTTTTTTTGTTTTTGTTTTTGTTTAGAAATCATGACTAAGCTGAACAAGTCACATCCTTCTTTGTACTGCACTAGGCTGTATGCAAAAATCCAGAGGGGTGAGGGGTGGAGAGGGGAGGGGGCCTGGCTAGTACCTGAGCCAGGACACCTGGCCTGCCACTGACATGCTGCCTTAAACTCCCTTAAAGCCACACCTTCTCCTGATAAGCAAAATGCAGCTCTTCTGCTCCAAGGAAGAAATACCATTAAAGGAAGGCAGACCACTGACCAGCCACTGGCCACAAGCCACATGTCCACTCTAGGAAAGAACAGGGATGTAGCCCAAGGAAAGCTCACTGCCATCTGCAAGCCCTGGCAAACAACTGAGACACAGAAAGAACCAGGAAGGCAAAGACTGCTGCTGCTGCTAGAGCCTGCTCTGCACACAAGTCAGCCACAGAGAGCATGCAACAACTTGCCTCAGGCCCCTGCAGAAGCAGACCATCCTCTAGGCCATCGGCCAGGATTTAGCAGCCCATGAAACTGGGCAGGCTGCAGGACGACCCCTGCCAGTCACCCTGAGCTCCACCAGCACCAGCGCAAACAACACAATGTCACCCGATCCTGTCCAGCTCATGGCAGTCTGACCTGCCTTTGCTGTTCCCCCCGATGGAGTGAGGGTCTGGCATCCCAGGCAAGCTTCATCCTCAGACTCAAAAGACACACGGGGAGGAGCAACACCCGACACACTGAACTCTACTGCCCAAACCAAAGACCCCAGTGCAAGAGATGGGCAGCATCAGATTGATGGAAACCACACCCTTTCATTTAGAATTTTTATGCATACGAGTAACCTTAATTCCCATGTTCACATGACAATAAGCAAAAGTGACCTACAGTGCAGCCAGACAGTTCATTTATAACTTAGCTTTTTTTTTTTTGTTTTTTTGTTTTTGTTTTGTTTCCTCCAAAGATCAGTTCCTTGATATGGATGCTCCTGGGACAGGAATAAAGAAAATACGTCTGAAAGGTGAGGATTTCAAACAGTAGATTTCTTCATCCTTCAAACTGCTGACCCATGATGGTAGGCATCGCACCTCACACTTCCTGTTCACCTGCTTCCTAGAGGCAAGTGTGTCCAGGCCTTTCACTTGGAGAAGCTGCTGGTCAGACCCATCTCCTCCTCCCCCTGCAGTAGTGCTTCAATGGGAATCAGATTGGAAGGGGTGTCCAGGCTCTGGAGGGACAGAAACTCTGACACATCCATGGCACTTAACGTTTCTGTGTGAGGGTCGGAAGGAGTCTCTGCTTGTCTGCTTTGCTCACAGGAAGAGGGTATGGTGGAGGATGATGACAGGGGGCCAGGGGCTGAGGAGAAAGTCTGTGGTGGTGGCTTCAGGCTGGGCCCGTCAGGAGGCTGGGAGCTCGGCTCTGGAGGGGGCGGGGAGGAGCAGCCCTTTCTCCTGCCGGCCGCCCGCTCCTTGGCAGAGTCCCGGCATGCGCACTGACACTGGCACGCCTCCTCCTGTTTGATGATGATCACAGGAACACTGAGGCCAATCTGCTGAACCGAGCTCCCTGCGAGAGAGGCGAGAGAGACTGCTCTTCAAGGAGCCGCAGACAGGGGCACAAGGGGCAGGGGTAGATAGCCAGGTGAGAGCTGCGTGCCATGGAGGGATGGTGGATGCCAGGCTCCAGGCGTGGTTCCGCTCTAAAGTGGGTCGCATTCCTTCTCTGGTAAAGAGCCTCTAGGGCTTCCCCATGCCCCTGAGGTCCCTCTTCCTTACAAAGCCACGCACAGCATCTAGATGTACCCATGTCTCCAGCTTCATTTGCAGCCCTTCTCCCCTCCACCCCCCCCCATGCCAGGCACAGCAGATGCCACCCTGTTCTTGACATATTCTTCACATCTCTGGATCTACAGGATCTTCCTTTTGCCTAAAGTCCCCAGATGGGCTGTTGTTCTAGAGAACTTAATCTTAACCCT
The DNA here is from genome assembly GCA_004024925.1 of Scalopus aquaticus. Taxonomy (NCBI): domain Eukaryota; kingdom Metazoa; phylum Chordata; class Mammalia; order Eulipotyphla; family Talpidae; genus Scalopus; species Scalopus aquaticus. The sequence continues at coordinate 30,503 of PVIJ01011738.1, forward strand.
GAAGACACAACTCACTCCCTACCAGCAGGCTTATTGGTGGGCTGATCTGAGAGCAGCTGGCACTGGCAGGTGGGCACAGAGCTACTGTCCTCCTCCCACACCTCTCCACACTGCACAGGGCCTGTCTCATGCTGCCTGCCCATTTAGGACACCTCGCTCCTGCTTGTAGCCCCCATCTCTGACACCCAGTGAGTTCCGGCACACCTCTGCAGCCAGCCTGTGTGCAGGCACACTCTCTCTTTCTTTGAATGTACTGTGCACTCTGAATTCAGACAGGCCTTGTGTGTCTAGCAGGGCTGGAGACCAAGGGGCAGGAGAACAAAATGGGAGTTAGGAGCCCTGAGTACTGATGTTTCAGCTCTGCTACAAACTCACATGACTCTGAGGGAGTCATTCAATCTTCCAGGGCCTCAGTTTCTTAATCCACAAAATAAAGAACTTAAAAAAAGGACCTTTTAGCTCTATGTGAGTCTCTGACCCAGATGCTATTTCTTCAAGATTGTAATTAGAAAAGAGTCCAGTGAATTAACAGCTGCCTTCTTTAGCACCAACTGTGATTCAAACTTTTTTTCTGGCTCTGTTTAAAAGCTATAGCTGAAAGCGGAAGAATCATGACTAAAGAGTGTTAAATGTGGCACGTATACTACAAATGCATTAACCTCCAATAGTTGTCAGAACAGGAAATAATAAATTGTACAATATGACAAACTTAATTAAATAATTTTTAAAGCAGGGGGAAAAGCAACAATTAACTGTGCTCAAGGGGCCCAGAGAGATGATTTTTTGTTTTAAAGCTCACACAGAATTACATACCTGTGCTACTGGCTACTGGTACTGCAGTGGTAAAAAACACTTTCTCAACTTTAGATGATTGCTGCTGAAAAAAAAAAAAAATCACATTATGGCCATTTAAACGCAGTGCTCTCCAAGGACTTGAAGATGCCCCAGTTGTAACGGTCATGCAAGACAAAAAACCCTCAGTGTTCAGGAATTTTCACACTGAGCGATGTTTTGTTTGTGCTCTGACATGAGGTCACCACAGGGTTTGACATTCAGTGTTGACAATGTAGCCAGCTTTGTCCCCTACTACTTGGCTCTCTCCCAGCTGCCTAATCCAGTAAGTTCTGTGTGCCCAAAGGTCTGCCAAGGTCGCTTTCTCAAGCTGCTGGTGTTTTCAGCAGAAGCCCAGAGGAAGCTTCATTTCAAGTCTCCCTGCCACGCCCAATACTGCTATAAAATCTGGGAAGTCTTCTCTGCACTCAGCTAAGTTGTGTGCTGAGGACAGGCTAAGACTTCCTCTCCCAGGCCCAAGGGCCCCTGTCAAGGCCCGGGCAGGGTGCTGCAAGTGGGACAGAGAGGAGCTGCTCAAGGGTAGGCCTTGGACTCTGCCACACTTCAGTTCGAGTCCAAGCTCTGCCACTTATTAGTTAAGATCAGGCAAGTGATTTAACCTCTAAAAGGTCTGTTTCCTCATCCATGAGCATGGAGGTGGGAACCAAAGAACCTCCCGAAGGAGGCTGTGAACACAAAATGGTGAGATGCAGCACTCGTGAGCTGTTTCTATTACAATTACGCCGGACAGCGGTGAGCCAGCAGCCACCCCTAGTACTGTAGTCGCTTCCTACTAAAATGGCTACAAGGTTCCTGCTTTCTTCAAGTCTTATCCTGAAAGGGCTTTGTCTTATCCCTCCATGGAATAAGAAGTGTCTCTAAGATGAGTCTAGGAGGAATGGAAAGTTTCGGATTAAGTTACCAGAGATGACAATAGAAAATAATGATAGAGAAATGAGACCCGTATTTGACATGACAAAGACACTCGTTCATGCCCCAGAGCCAATATAGAAAAAGGACACGAGGCATACGGGCCATACTCCAACCTTCCCTGCAACTCTGGCCATCTGCAAGTAAGACAAGGTTGCCTCCAGAGGTGGCTGGCCCCCCATGCACAGAGTTTGAGTGCTCTCACAATTTTGGCCTAAACTACTTTTTCAGTTTGTTTGAGAGCATCACACACCCACCCACTTTCCTACATCCTTTTCTCCATCTATTCATCTTGAGGTCCCATTCAAACCTCAAGGTTCAGGGATCCATAGAGCCATCCAGCAAGTCCTTTGTCTCTGAACCCCTTCTCTGGCAGTGAGATGTAGCAGCCAAGGGCGCCGGCTCCGAGGCCTGCCTATGCTCAAATCTCCGCATGGCCACTTGGGAGTGGTGTCACCCTGGGCTACTCACCATCTTGAGGCCTCAGCTCCCCATCACTAAAGTCACACTCACTTCCCAGGATTGTTGTGATTAAAAGAGTGTTACATTAAGACGGGGCTGACTTAGCCTGGTGGGTGACATCTATGATACAGACATACAGGATAGTGAAAGGATCAGGGGAGAAGATAAAGGGGTGAGTGAGCGAGCACAGAGAAATTTTAGGGTGGTGAAACTTCTGGATACTGTAATGATAGCACAAGACACCATGCATTTGTCAAAACTCAGAGTGAATTCTAATGCAAACTATGGGCTTGAGTTAGTAATAAATATCAACATTATTAATGCAAATGTACCACACTCACGCAAGATGTTAATAGAATAATGGGAGTGTGGGGGGGGGAATAGAGAATATATGGTAATTCTCTATACTATGTTCAGTAACATCTAAAATAATATAATCTAAAAATAGTGTTCATAAGGTAAGGACTGACATTAGAGCCTCAAATTTTAAAAGTGCTTATTAGTTTAGCACAATCAGCCCTTACACACGTTACGGGTTCAATAAATCATAGCTTTATTACCATCTTTATTATTATTTGGTACTTTACCTACTGCAATACTAGCTTTCTTTTAGGCATTTTAGCCCTTTAGCTAGAATGTAGGTATTTATAAACAAGAGGTCATGGCTGACATTTTTCTGTTATTCATAATCCACATGGCAGCTGGTAAATACCAGGCTCTCAAATTATACTGAGTTGAATGACCAATTCATTTCCTTAGTCATTAGACCAAATACTTTCATAGGAGATGGCTCGAAGACGGACTTCTGGAGCACAGGTTATTTCTGACTTGGTCACTGCTGACTGGCTCCATTGACAGGAACACGTCAACCCTCACTTCAGTTTGACTGCCTTATAGGATAACCTGCTTTCCTGAAATGTTCCCGGGTCTCTGCAGTTTGACTACTGCCTTCCTATACCGGCTGATGGAGATGGAGTATTTGTTTAATTTGTCTACTCCTAGGTAAACTTGAAAGCTATTTCCCTGCCTCCATCTTGAAGGTATAGACCATGGCATGCATGGGATTTCTATCACTCAAGTCTGGGGAAAACAACTAAGAGAGAGAATTACTATTTCAGTACAGATACAATAACCAGTCCCCTTTTTTGAAGTAAAGGTCTCTGAACACATCACCTATGTAAAACCACTGAACCTGTTCACATATAATACTTACAATTTGTTCTTGGTTTTGCGGCGAACTGGTGGCACCATTTAATATCCATTGTAAGTTCTGTTCTCCCATGACTAGGCTGGACTGCAGGATAGCCGTGTTGGGAGTCGGGGTGATGGTTATAGTGGGGTTATTAGTTAGGACAGGGTTGGCACCCAGGGGTAGAGTCTGGACCATGGCTGGTAGGGGCTCAGTAGTACTTTGTGGTGGGGGTGGTGCTGCCACAGCTGATGCCACTGCTGCTGCTGATGCAGAAGCCCCAGCAACAACAGAAAGTCCCGGTACGATGGGGGGCGGTGCCTGGGGGTGCGGAAGAAACTCTTGATGATTAGCAGCAAACTGTGTGCTGTGGGGAACAGGCACTTCTGGAGCTTGTAAGAGAGCAGGGGGGTTGCCAAATGCAGCTTGCCGGGAACCAGTTCCTAGGGAGGGAGCAGGCGGAGGAGCAGACGATGCTGAGGCTGGTAGTAGAGGCTGGGGTGGCTCGGAGATGCCAGGCTGCAGTACAAGTGGAAGAGATAAAGATGCTGAATTTCCTGTGGATGGCGGAACATCACTGACTGACTCTGCATCACCATTAAAACTTTCAATCAAGGCAGCTGGCAAGAAAAAGAAATAGAAATATATATACATATCCCAAGCCTTACAGAAGCTACAAAAACAGTCATTATGGGCTAAACCAAAGACAGCTGAAGCCTGTCTGTGCCAATTCCTCCACTGCTAGCAGGATGGTCTCTTGCTTTTCATTTAATGACACCTCTGATCAAGTACCAGGTTTTACCATCAACTTTGCTTTCTAAATGTGAAGACCCAGTAAATGTTTAGCCATCAAAAAATGTGTCCTAAGGCTTTTTTGGGAAAAGACATGAGGCATCCTTGTGTCTTGAACAGAACACACTCTGTGACTGCTAGGAAGTTTTAGGGACAGACTTTCATTCAAATGCAGTTGGATCTAGCATCTGAAGATCTACCCGCTCACGAACAGGGTATCACATCAGAAGAAGGAATGGCTCACAGCTCCTCTCATTTTTTAACATGACCAAGAGCTTTTGGAAAAGGAAACCCTCTTCTATGGGGGTCTAGGGAAAGTAGACCCTAAAACAGACCCTTGCTGTGGGAAGTAACACTGGAATTGGCACATCACGGAGAGCACACTTCATTGAAAGGAACTGAGATATTCAGCCTGCTGTTCGGCACGTCCATAGGGATGAAGCACCTCTCCCAGTGCTGAGGGCTAAGCAGGACAAGAGTCTCTATAACAAACCTGTCTGTTGAGGATCTTCCTGAATTGCTGGATCATCTACATTCTGGAACATTGATTCAAAGATGATTGCTGGTGAAATTGTGCTGAGATCCTGGCCCTGTGTCTGACAGACAGAGACAAAGATGTGAGACTCAACTCTCCTGGGCAATCTGCACATGAGAGAACAGTCAGAGCAGCAGAGCTAGAGTGATCTTCTGATGGGCTTTTTGTTTCTAACTTCTCTTTCCCAAGGTGGGAAAGAGACAGTGAAGACTTGAGTTCTCAAATACTCTAAGACAGGAGTAGGTAAAATGACTTGTAGGCCAAATGCCTGTATTTATCAATAAAATTAAACTGGAACCAGCATGAGGGTTCATTTCTGAATTATCTATGCTACTTTGGTGCTTCAATTGCAGAGTTGAAGAGTTGTGACAGAGCCCACTAGATCCACAAAGCCAAAAATATTGTTGTCTGGCCCTTTCCAAAAAAGTTTGCTGACCCTTGTTCTAAAAGAACAAATCCTATGATGGATTGTATAATGTCCATTACTTGCAAATTGTTTTCCTCTTTCTTAAAAAAAAAAATATACAATGACTATCTTTCAAGGCCATTGTATAACATCTATGATAGTCTAGTCTGTACACATGATAATGAATTAAATAATATAAGGGAATTTATAATGAGACAACAGTGATCACCTTATAATTATTTGTCATTGCATGTTTCTTTGTAGCTTACAATTGGGAAAAGCTCAGAGTCAATTATAAAAAGATAAGATGTGAACAAAACAAAATACATAATGCCCTCAGGGTCTGACTCCTGGTAAGCACCAAATAAAATGACTACATCCAGGCTTGCCTTCAGTTAAGGAAGGGGAGAGGGAAACAGTAATTTTGTTGTCTGCAGTCCCCTTCCAACCACCCCCCACATTCTGTAGGCAAGAATGACAAAGGCAACAGGATCCAGGAATCCAGGCAAGTACGAAAAAGGTGAAGCAAGGGGGGCTGGCTGACTGAGGGGGCGGTGGCAAACTGCGGAGTGTGCCCGGTCATCTAAAGGCTTCAGGGATGCAGCCACCTGGCTCTGCAGGCTGGGGGTCACCAGAGCTTAAGAATAGCATGAAATTTGGACTTCTATATGAAATCTACTGATTTGTAATTAAAAACAAGTAGCTGGAAGCAATTAAAATCACTGTATAAGCTAAACAAAACCTATCTTGGGGCCAGACTTTTGTCCCAGAGCCAACTTGTGTTTTAGTGTCATTTGCAACAGCACTGCTTCTGGGAGGGAGAAGGATCGCTCTAGGGTGAGCTGTTCAGCAATCTAGAGGTCTTCTAGAATGAGATGAAACTGGCCATTTGAGCCAAGAGAGCCAATTATTCTACTATGATTCCATCAACTGGAAGAATGAGAGGAAGTTCAGTGAATCTGATTGTTAGTATGATAAAAGCTGAGATGGAAAATGCGGGGCTTCCGGCTTCCAGTCTAGAGGGAGGTAAGAATCACAAGCCAAGAAAGTAGCCTACAAACTTTTCATACTGACACCAAGTAAATACTTTTTACTTTATATGTATACATAAATGTATGCTTCCTGTTACATGCATTGTCATATGTATAACTAAAACAAAAGTCTGTGAAACAACACTTGCTCTTATGTGCAATGTTTCCTGATATTTTCTATTCTGTTGATGTCCTTAAAAATGCTGATCATCAACCACTATGTTATAACCCAATAAAGAGGTAAAACCAAGTTTGAAAAAAGTGGGCTAACAACTATACTAAGCAGTCAAGTCTGTCACTTCCTCATGGCTAATTTTGACCTACCTATTTGCCAATCATTATCAGCAATTAAAAAAAATGAGCCTGTGTTACTCCAAAGATTATGTACAAAATTGTTCACAGAGCACTCTTCTGCCCAAAGGCAGAATAAATCATGATATATTCATTTAGTGTAATAATGTTCAACAATAAGAATGAGTTTTCTGTTACTCTATATAACATATGAATTGGTTTCTTAAATATAATGTTGTAAGAAAGAAGCCAGGCACAAGTATATGGTGCATGATTCCAACTACACAAAGCAGAACTCATCTTAGGTTGTTAAACGAAGTCAGGAGAGTGGTTTCACTTAGAGTGAGGTGATGGCCATTGGGGGACACGAGGGTTCTGGGGTGCTTGTTACCTGGGAGTGATAAAATGTGATGATTCACCAAGTTGTACGTTTATGACATGTGTCCTGCTTTTCTGTATGTATATCATATCTCAATCGTAAGGTTGTTTTTTTTTTTTAATTAAAAGAAAAAAGTACTGAGGGGACTGTGACTCAGTCATCACCAGGCCTCAGGGCAAAAACCCTGGGGGCAAGTAATTATAAACAGCTCCCCAAAGCAGAGGAGACAAAGGGACAGGTCTCGGAGCAAAAGGGCAAGAACACTGGGCACCGTCTCAGGTGCCAGGATAAATCTGGAGGTTCAGCAGCCAAGAGGCCCCGTGGGCGATTCCCTACCCACTTCAGCTATCCTTTAACAAAAACAGCTGATTCAAGTTCATTTCCAGGACACATATACACATGGCTGCCCAGAAACCCATAATATGAGCCCATAAAAACTTATCATTTGATTTTAACAACTTAAAATTCTTTAAAGTAAAGTAAAATAAAGAATAATGAATCCTATTACTTCAAAGAAGTGTGGCCTTCATTTCAAAGACTGAAAATAAGACTAGTTCCAATTCTGGAATAAATGTTTGTTGATAAATGTCAGTCTCTCTTCCTGATGTAATTTGTAGCAGAAAAGACAGAACCCCACCCCTGTTTTTTATTAAGGTAATATTCATTTACAATACTGGATAGGTTTCAGGTGTACAATTTCTCACCTCAGCAACTGAAGATTTCCTTTAAACAAGCTCTTAATGCCCCCTCTCATACCAACCAGGATTCCTTACCGAGTGACACTGGGATGACAGAAAGCTCCCCAAAGGCTACTCTGGTCACAGCCTGACCAGAGAGTAGACTACTAATTTACCAAACACAATGCCTGAGAATAAAGAGATATTCCATCCAGAGTTCTTGGGTTGCTTAGTTCAGAGAATCTAGGTCATCTGGTGTAGAAATTTCTTTAGAGCATTAGCTCTGGAATATGAATATGCATAACATCATAAAAGGTACTTATTTAATGTTTTTCTTTATTCTTTGGATTAGTTAATTTCTATTGCTTTATCTTCAAATTAACAGATTCTTCTGTCATTTCCAATCTGCCAATTTAGTAATTTTTAAATTTCAGATATATTTGTTCCAAAATTTCCATTTAGTATATTTTTTATAGTTTCTATTTCTCTGCTGATTTCCTATTTGTTCACAATCATTACAAGTATATTCCTTTTTGTTCTTGCATATGTAAGAGCTACTTAAAAATCCTAATCTGCTAATTCTAACATTTGGCTTACCTTGGAGTTGGTTTCCACAGATTACCTTTTCTCATGATAAGGGTAATGTTATCCTGTTTTTTCTTATGTTTACTAATTTTTAATTACCCTAGACATTGCAAATGACATGTTGTAGAGACTCTGGATTCGGTTACACTTCTTGGAAGAGCATTTGTTTGTTTTAACATTCCATTGATTTGGCTATGCTTCAACTCAATACCCTAGCAGTTGAAAGGAGCTGGAACCTTTGTCCAATTCTTTAGCCTTGGCTAAAGAGGCTAACTAGGAAATGTTCAGGGTCTGTCCATGCACATTCTCAGCTCAGGGGTCAGATAACTAGGCAGAGTTTACACACAGAACTTGGGGTTTCCCCTTTGTGGTGCTTTCCTTTCTAGATCATCTCCTCTCATTTCCCAGATGCTATGCTAGCACTGAACTCTGTCCTCTGGTTATTTAAGCAAGTAAGACCAAATGTTTACTGAGTTTTAGCCATCTTGTTTGGTGACAACCAGGTCTTCACCCAAAGTGGAAAAGCACAAAACCTGAGAACCCATCCAGTGCCTTTTGTTATCTTCCAAATGGCCCTTTCTTCCAAGCACCACATCTGCCTGTTTGGTTGCACTCTGGTGCCTTCAAGTTGTTGGTTTCTATATTTTGCCCAGCATAATGGTTGTTTTCTGTAGGAGTGTTGGATTGAAAAGAGCAACTCTGCTGTTAGCAGAAGAATCAAGACCTTGAGGAACTTATATAAAAATGCAGCATCAGATGCTACTCCCAGAGGATGCTGCCCAAGCAGGCACAGGTCGTGGTCTAAGAACCTTGTGTTAGAGGTGCTATAGATGACTCTACTAACCACACTTTGAGAAATGATTTTTCATAGCATCCCTCAGTCATTCAATTTCTGTTCAAATACTTCCCATCACATCAATTCCTTCTTATTTATTATGAATATATTCACAGGAAAATTAATCTAAGCTGTATTTATTTACCAGAGAAAAACAACAAAAAAATGCCTACTTAACTACCAGTGCTGGTGACACAGTGATGTGCATAGATCCTCTTGAGGGATGCCGCACAAGCTCAGACTCACTGCAGTGGTCTGCAAGGCACACTGTGGAGCCATGAGGGGGGCAGGGAAATTCCTAACAAACTGAACTGGAGAAATCAGATCAAGCGACAGTAGGATTTCTTTTGGCAGAGGGCCCATAGAGGAGGTTCCTCTCAGAACCCCAGTGTGGTAAACTCAATAGTTCAGGCCAAACTAGTAGGTCAGACAGATAGGGCTTAAAAAAGTCTGGAAACTGGAACTCCAGCTCTATCTTACAGTGGATTAACTATAAATTCCTCAAGGAGAGACCACACCTACTATTTTATCACTCCAAGCTCAGTGCTGGAACACCACCCAATGGAGTAGGCATTCAAAATTATTTGCTAAGTGAATAAAGATACTGGGGGAGCCAGGTCAAGTGAGTGCCCTGGGTCAAAAGACATTAGGCACCAGAGAGCACAGGCCCTCAGTGAGAGCTCTTTATCAGGAAAAAACTCTTTATCAGAAAAAAAACAACCCAAAACCCAAATGGCCGGTAAGAGAATGTAACTAAACCTGCAGGGCTCCAGACACCCACTTCCACTCTTCCCGGCAAACGAGCACGCTGGATCTCACACCTGCTCTTCAAGCACCCTCACCACATGAGCACACTTACTGTATTGGAATTTTCTCGAAGTTCAGAATCTGTGGACAGGAGGCTCAAGTGACTTAGACAAAGTGAGTGATTTGTATCCTGTGAAAGAGATAAATTCTAACTGAATAACAAGAAAAGCAGCCTGTGCAGTAACATATCATGTAAAAAAACGTTTGATCACACAGTCCCTAATGTTAGAAATACCTAGATGTGTTATCTGGAAAGGTATAAACCATCCAAGTCAAGGGTTATATGAATTATTTCAATTTTAAAAATCCCGATATTCTTAGAAGAATCTCTCATATTTCTTAAATAGCTAATAGAAAGTTGAAACACTATCTCACAACTCAGGCTCCAAAATAACAAAAGCTGTAATAACATGAAATTAATATTTGTATATTTGGCTTTATTATTTATAAACCAATTTCACATGCTCTCATTTGCTATTGATATACATTTTTAAAGTATTATTTCATTTTCCCATTTTAAATAAGAAAATTAATGCTAAGACTGGCAGCGAACTGTTCAAAATTACATATAGCTAACTAGCAGAACACAAACTTGGTGCTTCTGATTAAAATTCCACCTTCCTTTCATTATATCACTGTGGTCCCAATAGGCATCTCCAGGACCCTTACTCGGGGCAATACTGAAGATTTACTATTCAAACACAGCTACCTTGCCTAGCTCTGAATTCCTAGAATGCCAGTGGGCACTGATAAACTTTATTTGGTGACCCTGCTTATCCCACGTGGATCAGATGTTCCCATTCATGCAAACATTCAACAAATATTCACTGAACAAGTACTATGTATTAGACACTGTTCCAGGCCCAGGGGTAAAATAATGAGTAAAACAAAGTCCTGCCACCATAGGATTTACGTTCTAGTTGGGAGGGGGGCACAAAAACCAAATAAATACAGTTGCAAGCTGATGAGAAACACTACAGAAGGTAAAGGGGGTAGGGAAGCTGGGATAGCAGGTACCTTTTTTATTAGGTCAGGAAAGGGTCTTGTTTAGAAGGCAGTGTTTGAGCAAATACTGGAGGAAAAAGGGCTTGGCCATGCACATAGTTAGGGAAAGCATTCCAAACAGAGGGGATAGCAAGTACAAAGGACCAGAGACAGGAAGTGGGCCTCCATTGCTCAAGGGACTACAAGGAAGATGGTATTGCTGAACAGAGAGGAAGAGAAGTAGATTCAGTCAGAAATGTGACCAGGCTAGAGTGTGTGGGGACTTATGGACTATTAAAAAGATTTTGACTTTTTCTTTAAGAGATATGAGAAACTGTTGGAGGTCTATGAGGAGATAACAGAAACTACCTGTCTTTTATAGTTTAGAAAGCTCACTCTGAGTGATATATGAAGAATAGTGAATGTCAGAGCAGAATGGCAGTGGGATGAGAGGCAAAAAAGGTGCTAAGAAGAACTGCTTAGCAGGTTATCACAATAATCCAGGTAAAAGGTGAGATGAAGCAATCAGATTCTAGATATATTCTCTGGGTGGAGCTAAGAGTTTGCTAGTGTGCAGCAAAGTATGATGGGAAAAAAAACAGGAATCGACAATGACTAAAAATTTTCCCCCTGCCACTAGAAAAAACAGAAATGCCATTTACTAAGAGAGGTAAGAGTATTAGGAGGTTTGGACATGTTAAGTGTGAGGCAAGAAGATGCTATTTAGGGGATGTCCAGTAGGTAAATGAATATACAAGTCTAAGGTTTAGAAAGAGATCCAAGCTGGAGATAAAAATTTAGGATTCAAAGTCATTCTAGATGGCATTTAAAGCTTAGAGAGATTCACTGGAAGAGGAGATTCACTCCAAGGGGGAGTGCACAGTCAGCCAGAGAAGCTGACAGCTGAGCACTGAGCACTTCCTGTTTAGAGGTTTTGGGTAGTTAAACTATCCTTAGATTGTTAAGAAAATGAGACAACTGATCATGACTTAATAAATGCAGTTTAGTAGAAAAAAGATTCTCAAATTTTAATATTTTCAGCTGATTTTACAGATGAAGAAATTGGGGTATGAAGAGGCCATTTGCCTAAGGTCACATGATTAGTGGCAGAGCTTGGATTTGCGCTCCGGCTGCTGAGCTTCAGAGGCTGCAGTTTCCACAGCCAATGCTACTTCGCCTCTTTACAACAGAGGTGTCAAGGTTCTAGAATCAGACTCCCACCTGAAATGAGACTAATTGTAAGCTTTGGATACTTATGCAAGCTATTTTATTTCTCCCTGCTTCAAGCTTTTCTGTCAGTAATGTGGGGATAATAATACTAATGACCTCACAGAGTTCTTGTGAGATAATCCATTTAGAAGCACAGCTCTTGGCACATAGTAAACACTCAGTAAACATGAATTATTGCTAATAAAATGCAGGGGGAGACTGCTATTTAAAAATTGGAAACCACAAAATTAAAGGATGTTCTCTCAGACCTCCCTGGTGGCGCAGGGGTTAAAGTCTCAGCATTGTCAAGCTCTCACCAGCCACTGCAGCATGAGTTCAATCCCTGGCCGGGGAGCTAACCCAAATGGGGCAGTATACCTCTCTTGTCTCGCCCGCTGCTCCCCTCAGCAGTGTATTTCAGTCAGTCTGCCTGTTCTGCTTCCCACTCTGTCTCTGGTAAATCCTCTCACCTCTGCACTTCTGGCCTACACCCCAGTTCTTGTATGCATAAATAAATAAAAGTTATTCTTTAAAAAATATAAAGGATGTTCTCTCAACTCAAATCAAAATCATATTATATACTTTAGAACCTGATTATTCAAAAGGGGTTCAGTGTGCTTCAGTTTGTGTATCTATGAAATAGAGAGAAAATAATAGTACTCACATTCTAGGTTGGAAAGACATGAGGTAAATGAGCAATATCATATTAGAAGTAGTAAGAGTAAATTTGCCTTAGAATTTCTCAAATGGAGCAGCTGAGGAGAGGGTAATATGGTAGAGGGGCCTGTCAAAGAACATACAAGACTGCTGGGGGCTTGTTATGAGAGTCAGTGTCTTAAAGTAGTGGCGCTCAAACTTTTTGCTCTGCAGACAATTCTAAATGGAAAGGAACCCTCCATGCACTGCCTGGTTCTCCATTGATGGATTAATGGATATGTGGAGCAAATCATTAATTTGTATCCTAAACTCGAGTGCAGATTTATCATTTTATAGACATGAAAGGGAAGATAATACCCTCTCAGAGCACCTGGCCAGTCCTTTGAAAGCCATTCTGAGACCTTTGGTTCAAGACACCTTTCCGCCACACCTAAGGGGACGGGGCGGAGCTGAGTCAGAGGCTGAAGCACAGGGAGCCTGGTATGATTTCTGGCTTCCACCACCCACCACATAGATCTTAAACCTGAAAGATTCTCCCCTCACCAGCAGATTTATAGAGATGTCTTAACCTTTTATTTTGATACATAAGCAGTTGTTACTGTTCTGTGGCGCCCAGATCAAAACAAGAGACAAAACACTGCACACCTCTGATCCATTGTGATTTGGAAGTGCATTGTATGAGTGTCCTTTGTTATCGTGACCTTTCATGTGACTTTTGAGACTGTATTGAGTGCTGAATGTTTTCTCACAGCCATTACTGGGGCAGAAAAAGGGTCTTTCACCTGCAAGAATGACAAGTAATGTTAATTTTACCATAAAGTCATTTCACTGGGTTAAGAAATCTACTTTTCCCTAACAAAAAGAAGTTAATATTCTTATAAAGTGTTCAGGTAATAGTTGTTAAAAGCTATATAATTACATGTTAACCATCTCAGTCCTAAAACTTAATGCAGAGCAAAGCACTGAGGATGGGTTGCTCCTGGGAATTCTGAAGAGCGAATTTTTCCCCAGGGTTGTTCTTTTTTTTTTAATCTTAGTATTGGTTTCATTTCTTCAGGTTGGATTCCTGAATCTAACCTTTGGATCATTTTCCTCTGAAAGAAACGTAAACATTAGAAGGGATGGCTAAGGCTGATCAACCTCGCTCCCCTTCTACAAGTTCTACAAGTCCCAACAGAAGCACTGATCATTACAGGCTCAGTGAAGTTTAAAATAAAAAATAAAAAATAGCCTAAACTCACCAGTATGTGTCCGGACGTGAGTTTTAAGGTGGTGGCTTGCTGCAAATGCTTTTCCACAGCCATCATGATCACACCTAGTAAATTTTATAAGCAAAGAGAAACAGACTTTCATCTTCAATGTCTCTTATACACACTGAGTAAAACAAACATTCAGAATGGTAAGATGGGCCCAGTGAAACTGATTTTAGAGATGGAAACAATGAGAGGGAAAGTGAGGCGACAAATCCAGGATCAGAGAGAGCTGATGGCCCAAGGGAGGTATTTCTTCTGTAGACAAGGTATATGTTGAGAACCCTGACAGCAAGTCTTTTGATTAGTTACTTAACAGAACTCTCCTGACACTAACACCTGATATGGAAAACCAACTGCCAGTGGAATATTAGGAACATTAACAGTGGGTACAGCAGCTCTGGTGGAGGCATAGAATCTGAAATTAACACTGGAACAAAATCAGAACATACAGATTTTAGTGACTTATCTATAAGCTTCAGTGTCAAGATCATTTTCTTGGGCCTCCCCAGTGGCGCAGCGGTTAAGCGCTGCGCTTTGGAGCTGTTGGCAGCGGCAACGCGAGTTCGACGCCCAGCCGGGGAGAATCCCACATGGCATGGCAGACCTCTCCTGCCTCGCCCGCTGCTCCCCTCAGCAGTGTGTTTCTGATCTGCCTGTTCTGCTCCCCGCTCTGTCTCTGGTGAACCCTCTCGCCGCCCCACGCCTCTGGCCTGTACCCCAACTTGTATGTATAAATAAAAAAAAATAAATCTTAAAAAAAAAAAAAAAAAAGATCATTTTCTTCCTCTTTTACTTTCTTGATAATCAAAGCTGCAAGTACTCTCTCCTTCCTCAAAACTCCTAAGGCAGTTATCTACATGCTTCTTTTATGGCACTTCTCATTTCCAATCTCATTTTATCTCCGTGTGTATACACTTGTTATCTGTTCTAAACTGTAAACTCTTTGAGAGCAGGGTCCACTTGTATCTGCTGTAGTTCTCACACATAGCAGGTATTCAATAATTATTTACACGTGTGAAAGCATATTAAGCAAAAATAATTTATTTAATGAAAAGCTTCTCTAAACCAAATTTACTCTTTAATTACACGTAATCACTATGTCTAAACTACCATGTACTAAGAGTCAGCAGTTTAATAATGAAAAAAGGAAATACTTGTGATTGAATAAAAATCAGAATCCCCCTAAAGAGTCAATGAGGGAAAAAAGAAAACTAAGAATCACACATGTACAAAGTAACCAACTAGAATCTAAACACTTTTGCTTTTAGAGGAGTTAGGACTCAGGAATGAACCTACAATGCTAAAACTGTCCTCGAAGACTTTTAATTTCAAAAAACCCTCATGAGGAGATGAGAAGGAAGAGGTAGCATTCTAGTACCCTGAACATAACAGCATTATCTCCTGCCAAAATTGAAAGGCACAGCTTATTGTGGGCAATTTTCAATAAAACATCTACAGTGTATTTAGGGGGAAATCCTTACAACTGATTATCTCATTTAAAATGTCATATAATCATCCTGAAGTTGTTTCTGAATACCCACTGAATGCCAGAAAAATGCTGTGTGCTATGAGCAGAGAAGAAAGCAGATGATACAAGTCCTTCCTTCAAGCTTATACCTTTATACATATGCCCATTCAACACTTATGCAAAAATACATAAACTGAGGTAGATAACAGAAAAAATGGGTGTTCCTTATATGTTGATGTACACACATGAGTATTACAAAGAAGCAAATAGAGAAGTAACTATATATCTCCATCACTAACTTAGGCATTCCCAGCCTGCATTTATCCTCCTGCTCCCTCCTCCCCACTCCATCGGGATTTGTAGGCAGGTGTCCCTCCCATGGGCACCTCAGTCTCAGACACTGTCTGGTTACTTGTGGTTCTTTTCCCAAGACTAAGATTCTCAAGAGGAGAGCCTGTGACAAAGGTACCAACCACATAAGTAAGTCTTGACAAATGCTTCTTAAAAATGCTTAAAACAAGTGAGGCAGAAGGTCACCATCCACAGAGTAAGGATGCTCTTGGAATCCACTGCCACTCCTCAGATCTGCAGTATTTGATTCTAGCTCTCCCAGGGAGCATTCACACTGCCAAAGAGCTAGTGAGTGGAATTTTCTATCCTCAACCAACAATTTTAGAGTACATCAAGACACCCAGCTAAAACCTGGTCAGTGACAAACACGAAACAGTAAGACCTACCGAAATGGCTTTTCTCCTGTATGGGTTCGAATGTGCTTCCTCAGATCACTGAGCGTGGTGAAGTACTTGCTGCAGCCTTGAGATTCACAGTTAAACGTTTTCCCTGTGTGAAGCCTCTGATGTGCTTTCAGCCTACAAGATACCCCAGAGAAATTCTCTTTGTCATAATGTGCCACATCAGCTTTAATGTGAGTCAGGATCAAGTGCTTAAGAATACTATATCCATAATACATTAGTATCCAAAATTTTTTGTTGAAAGAACTATTCAGAGAAGCAGATAGCACAATGGCACAAGTATGACTCTGGAGTGAGACTGTTGGGTTTCAGATCCTGGTGCCACCTATCCCCCTACTGGGGGAACCCAGAGCCAGTTACAAAATCTCTCTGTGCTTCAGTTTCACTTATCAGCTGCTGTGAGGCTTAGCTCAGAACAAACAGTAGGTGTTTATTAGGTGTTAGCTGTTGTTAGGTTTGTTATTTTACGCCCAATTTGACTAATATAAGTCTCCCGACATAAATAGTAAAGAAGAGAAATGCCTAACGAATAGTGCCACTCCCTACTTAAGATGGCAAAACATTACTGTCAAGGTGAGCTGGAAAGAAAATAACAGAAAACTTAGCACTGAGATCCTGAGTTAAGAGAGACGTTACCCTATGCCCAAACACTAAAATCCCCAGGCCAGACTGTCACTACAGGAAATACAAATCTAAACCTAAATGTGGGCCTCCCTTGTGGCCTGGGGTTAAGTTTCAGTACTATCACCTCTATAGTCTGAGTTCGATCCCCAGCCAGGGAGCTAACCCACATGGCGCAGCAGACCTCTCCTGTCTCGCCCACTGCTCCCCTTAGCAGTGTATTTCAGTAAATGCGCCTATTCTGCTCTCCACACTGTTCTGGTGAATCTTCTCACCCCACCCCTGCACCTCTGGTCTACACGCCAGTTCTACTAAAAAAAAAAAACAAAACACACACACACACAAAGCAAAAAACCACCTAAATGTACTGTCACTTTTAACCAAGCAATACATGTCAATCTTTAAGTAACAAGTTCTTCTGATAAATTTTAAATAACTGAATATAGCCATGCTCTTTAAAGCCCTGAAAGTGTGCCACTGGACTGTGTAGGGAGAGAGCTGCAGCTGTGACAAAGTGAGGGTGTGAGGCAAGGAGGAGAGGCTGACCTGTACAGCGTGTTGAAGGCCTTCTCGCAGCCCTGCACGTCGCACTCAAATGGCTTCTCCTTCGTGTGCACTCGCACGTGGATCCTGAGGCTGTAGGAGGTGAGGAAGGCCTTGCCGCAGCCCTCCTGGTTACAGACAAAGGTATACTCTCCTCGGTGAGTCTTCTGGTGGGTGCGCAGGTTGCCTGCTGTGCTGTAGGTGCGGGGACAGCCCTCAAAGGTGCACTGGTACCGCTTTACCTGGCAGAGAGAGGACACCATCAATTGGACAGAAGAGCCCAGGCCCAGCTCCCTCGAGAGCCTGGCTCTCCCAGGTAATGTGGATGGCTCATATTTGAATCTATCAAACACCAAAAACAGCCTCTAACAAGAAAATGGGAAATCTTCCTGATGATCATACCACACCTGGATGAACAAAGGTGGGAATGGGGAAGAGACAAGTTTGTAAGTAGGTGAATGTGCAAAATGAATATAAGGAGGGGATTTCAGTCTCCAGTCACATCTGTCCTCTAAAGGTGGAATACTCTGTTAGTTCCCTATTTTCAAACAAAAGTTTGACTTCTTTTTAGGCTTCATGGCTACATCTTGACTGGAAATGACCAATGTTAAATTGGGTCTAAAACATCCTGAGGTTTTCACACTCCGTTATCAAGAAATAGCTCTCTGGCATAGATTTCACTGCATTTTTTCAAGTCTACCAAATGAAAATAATATATCAGAATATCTTGGAATATCTGCACTACCAGCCTCTTTGTTTCCTTTCACCCCCAAACTTCTGGAAAGAGTACTACACCAACATGTGTCCATCTCCCCAATGCCCACAGGTGGCTTAACCACCTACAAGCTGACTTTGTAACTGGACTGAGTCGAAAGTCCAGTAAAGGTGGTGCCCCCTGGAGGGGGTTGCTGATGAGAATGAATAGCCCCAGGGAAAATGCTAAGTTTGCAGTTTGGGGTGGAGATTCTGATGAGAAATAAAAGGGACTGAAGGAGAAGGGTAAGTCAGTCGCCATGATGTAGGAAAAGAAGAAGCAGTTGCCATGATGGAGGAATAGAGGAGTCAGTTGCCATGATGGAGGAAAAAAAGAATCAGTTGCCATGATGGAGGAATAGAAGTAGTTGCCATGATGTAGGACTAAAAGAATCAGTCACCATGATGTAGGAAAAGATAAATCAGTCGCCATGCTGAAGGAATAGAGGAAGCAATCGCTATGATGTAGGAAAAGCAGCAGCAGAAAATATAGCCACCAAGATTGAGAGTTTGGAAATCAGACGCCAGAAGTTTTGAGCTGCCGGGATATAGAGTTTCAGATTGAGCGTTTTTGGAATCTACAGTGATTTGGGGGCCAGCGACTTTGGAGGCTTTGCAAGTAGCCAAGCAACGAAAACTGCTCCCAGTTTTGTCTTTACTACAGCCAAATGAAGAAGGCAGAGGCCTGAAGTGGGTGCCTTCCTAAAATGCTTGAGTGCAGTCTGTTGGGCCGTCTGGCCACTATAGTTGCTGTTTGCAGTGTTGTTGGCCTAGTGCTGCGCTGGGGCACCATGACAGTTCCAGGAGCATCTCCAGTTGTGTTCTGTGTTGTCCTGGTGAGTTGGAACCTGGCCTATAGTCTGATTGTTGCACGTCCACAGAAGAAGAAAGACGCCATTTTGGAAATGTGGCCTATTGTTTAGAAGAGAAGCTCCACATCAGCAATGGCAGAAAGACACCACCTTTGTTACTTTTCTGGGACTTAAAGGACTGGACATTGCTTTAAGTAAGGTAAACGGCCATATTTTGTCTTCAGTAATTCTTTGCTTTCTCCTGTTTGTTAAATAAATATCATTGTTATTGTTCCCCAAGTCTGAGTAGTCTTGCAATTGTGCACGTGGGTACAGAACCAGGATAGTGACTGGTAAGCAATTTGGGCAGTGCCTTTGGCAATTCTGAAGCCCCATTTTGCCCAGTATCAGTTTCACTGTATGAAATCATCCCCTTGAACTTCCTGGGGGTCAATTTCTTTCATCCTTCTCTACTTTTCTTCATTATTTACACAAATACCTCACTGATAATGCCTTCTCTTGTGAAACTGTGTCCTTCACAGCATAATAATTCAGTGGGGGCTCTCCACCTTCTCTGAGCCATTCCTTCCCCTTAACTTCCACAGGTAGGTTTGTTCCAAAACTCTTTCATCAGAAACTTTCCTAATAGCTACACGGGAGCAGAGGAAGTAGCATTAGACTAGACTTAGCCATGATGGTGGCTAAATTTTTTTTTTAATCTGGTAATAACAAATGTTGACAACGATGTGGAGAAATGAGAACCCTCAGACTTGCTGATGGGGAAGTAAAATAGTATAGCTCTTGTGGAAAACAGTTCCTCAAGACATTAAATACAGAGTGACCATATAACCCAGTAATTCTACTCCCAAGTAACTAAAGAACTACCCAAAGAACTAAACACTTATATCCACACAAAATCTTGTATACAAATGTCATAGCAGCATCATGATAGCCAAAAAGTGGAAACAACCCAAATCTCTACCAACTGATGATGAATGGATAAAAAAAGGTAAGTACATACAAGGGAACGCGACTCAGCCATAACAAGCACTGCACCATGCCACACCAGGGAGGAGCCCCAAAAACATTATGCTAAGAGAAAGAAACTAGATACAAAAGGTCATGAATTGTAAGCTTCTATTTATATGAAATGTGCAGAACAGGCAAATCCATAGAGACAGAAAGTAGATCAGTGATTGCCAGAGGCTGGGAGGAGGAAAGAAGGAGAGGGATTGCTAACGGGTGGGCTAAAAGGTTTTGCAGGTTGGGGTGGGGACTCTGACTTCTTTTTGGAGGATGAAAATGTTCTGGAATTAGATACCAATGGTGGTGGCACAATCTTGTGAATAAACTAAAACCCACTTGAATTCTACACTTCAAAATGGTGAATTTTATGGTTCATGAGTTATATCTCAACTTAAAATGTGGAAGAAAGAACAAGAGAAAACAAAATTGAAACATACAAAAAGAAAAAAAAATGCAAGACTGCAAAAAAAAACAAGACTTGGTTGGAGAAGACTGAATTCAGGCCAGATGTTTAAGATCTTGAGCAAGTCATTTTACTTCTGCATTTCATGGTCTTTACTTCTAAAATTAGAATATTAACACTTGCCCTGCCTGTCTCACAGTGCTTTCAAGTGGGCCAAAATGAGACAATACATTTGTGAAAATACTTTGTCAAAATACTTTAGTAAACATCTTCATTCCTTAATTCTGAGCTTTCTCTGAAATTTCAATGCATTATATTCAACTACACAGCTACACTGGTATTATTCATTCAATAGTTACTGAACTACTATGAACATGTAACCAACTAGATACCACAAATTTAAAACTGAAGATAAAAACCTCTGTTCTTCAGGTGTGCCAATTTTAAGGAGACAGATATACAAATTATAATGTGCTGTGCTGAGCCCACACATGACACTCCCCACCCTTCGCCCTCCCCCACAGGTGCCTGCAGAGCATGACAAAAGTAATACCCAGCCCCACTCAGAAAGCCTGGAAGTGAGTGAAGGTGCTCCAAACTGAGGGTGGTTTTTTGCTTGCTTCCTTGTCTATTTTAGGAATAAACTTAAATGATATTGTAACAGTCTGAGTCCAAAGTCCGGTAAAAGTAGTGCCCCCTGGAGGGGGTTGCTGATGAGAATGAATAGCCCCAGGGGAAAATGCTAAAAGGTTTTGCAGGTTGGGGTGGGGACTCTGATGAGAAATAAAAGGGACTGAAGGAGAAGGAGATTCAGTTGCCATGATGTAGGAATAGAGGATCCAGTCGCCATGATGTAGAAATAAAGGAGCAGTCGCCATGATGCAGGAAAAGAAGCAGCCACCAGAAAGTAGTGTTTTGAATTGAGCATTTTTGGAATCTTTAGTGACTTTGGAGGCTTTGCAAGTAGCCGAGCAATGGAAACTGCTCCCAGTGTTGTCTTTACTGCAGCCGAAGGAAGAAAGTAGAGGCCCGAAGAGGGGGCCTTCCTAAAATGCGTCAGTCTGTTGGGCCGTCTGGCTGCTGTAGTTGCTGTTTGCAGTGTTGTTAGCCTGGTGCTGTGCTGGGGCACCATGGCAGCTTCGAGAGCATCTCTAGTTGTGTTCTGTGTCATCCTGGTGAGATGGAACCTGGCCTACAATCTGGCTGTTGTGCATCTGCAGAAGCAGGAAGATGCCATTTTGGAAACGTGGCATATTGTTTGGAAGAGGAGCTCCACATGAGCAGTGGCGGGAAGACGCCACCTTCGTTGTAACTTCTTTGGGACTTAAAAGGACTGGACATTGCTTTAAGTGAGGTAAACGGCCATATTCTGACTTCAGTAATTCGGTTTTTCCCTGAGTGTTAAATAAACCCCATTGTTATTGTTCCCTAAGCCTGAGTAGTCTTGCAATTGTGTGCACGGGTGCAGAACCAAGATAGTGACTGGGCAGCACTTTAGGCACTGCCTTTGGCCAATTTTTAAGCCCCATTTGCCCGGTATCAGTGTTCCTTGGACAAACCAGGAGGACAGGGCCTTCCAGAAAAAGAGAATACCTTGGGAGCTACATGGAGAGAGGAATGAGTGCTGGCACAGTGAACCACAAAAATACTTGTCTAGAAAAATAAGGCAAGGCCTCCTTGTTAAGCTCTGGAGTAAAGCTTTGCTATCTTTTAATCAAAATTTTTAAAAAATGGATCTTGGGTTGTAGAGAGATCAATCTGGTAGCCTAGTAGATGAATGTCTGGGGACAAACAGTAGAAGAAAGGACAGAGATTTAGAGGAGAAAGACAATAGTCCAGGAAAGAAGTAAAAAGAATCCGAACTAGGACAGCCACATGCAAAAAAATGAAGCTAGACTACTACCTCACACCCTGCACAAAAGTCAACTCAAAATGGATAAAAGACCTGGATGTAAGACCTGAAACCATAAAATGTATAGAAGAAAATATAGGCAAAACTCTACATGACATACATCTCAGCAAAATCTTGAAAGACACATTCCTCAAAGCGAAGGAAGTGAAAGACAATATAAACAGATGGGATTATATCAAAATAAAAAGCTTCTGTACAGCAAAAGAGACATTAACCAAAACTAACAGACACCCTACCAACTGGGAAAAGATCTTTGCACACAATACATCTGATAAAGGACTGTAACAAAAATTTACAAGGAACTCACACAACTCAACAAAAAAAAAAGCCAATAACCCAATCAAAAAATGGGCAGAAGAGCGCAAAAGGCACTTCTCCAAAGAAGAAAAGCAAATGGCCAACAGACACATGAAAAAATGCTCAACATCACTTATAATCAAGGAAATGCAAATCAAAACCACTATGAGATACCACCTCACACCTGTGAGGATGGCACACATTAAAAATACAGGCAACAACAAATGCTGGAAAGGATGTGGAGAAAAAGGAACTCTTCTACAC